>JAOBRC010304905.1:0-13393 GCA_027575255.1 Scolionema suvaense
TTCCACATTCGCGTCTCATCTTGATCAGATGTGACGTTATCTAAGAAGTCCCGCCAGCTGTTCTGTTTTGCATCACGCATTGCTTCGTTAGCAGCTTGGCACGCTTCGATCCACTCCTTCCTTTTTGTTTGAAGTATGAAACATAGCAGCTGTTGTACCATAGTGATTGGTCACCATATCAATTCGTTTACTGCTTCTCCTTCAAAAATTCAGATGCATCCTGCAAAGGTTGTGTGGGAAACCCTTCCCTCCAATTTGATTTGCCTCAAATACTATGGTGAAAAAACTGGGGATGGTGGAAATTTAAATCTCTATTCGTTTAACTCTCACAGTCTTCTTATTTAGTCAAAGTTTTCTACAGCACCAAAGTTATTAAGTGTCAATAGTTCGCTGACGTTGGCTCCTGAAACTCACATCCAAGAAGAAAGGCTTTATGTGACCATCTTTTACCTGATGTGGGGGAAGGATTTTTTCCCTTGATCAAGGAGTGAGTCTCATCAAGTGATTTGTTGTTTTAGTAGTCAGGCTGCTTTTTTATTTATTATAAATTTTAAACAGATCGTTTTCTGCTATTTTTGGTTAATCCACCATGTAGTAGTTGGAAACTCTTCCATGAGCCAGGAGGCAGATTGCTTTTTTGCTCCCACTTCAAATAGATTGTACTTGCATTAGGCAGCAACATCACAGGAAATATTTAAGGCTGATATTATAATAATTCAGTCATTTAATAAACAAAGTATCACTCAATTCAATCAGGACTGACAGTTTCACAGCCTGCGGAAAACTCAACTAACCTCATTACATTCTTAGAACCTTTTTTGGCTTTGTTTGAAGTTGGTTATGCGCCCCTATTTCTGACAAATTGGAAGACTATTTCTATTTCACAACATGTTTGCTTAACTCGCCCAATGCTTTCTTTAGGGCTGACTCTGATGCTCACAGGGCAAGAGTGGAACATGTTCTTCAAGAAATCAGCAAAAGTGGTACTTACGAACTGGACGAGAAGGAACTTATATTTGGTTCTCGATTAGCATGGAGAAATGCCCCTAAATGTATTGGTAGAATACACTGGAAGAAATTGCAGGTAACCGTGAGCTGAGCTGAATTAAAAGTCTTTCTGCT
The DNA here is from genome assembly GCA_027575255.1 of Scolionema suvaense. NCBI lineage: Eukaryota > Metazoa > Cnidaria > Hydrozoa > Limnomedusae > Olindiidae > Scolionema > Scolionema suvaense. The sequence continues at coordinate 1,123 of JAOBRC010304905.1, forward strand.
GATTGAAATATGTGTAATGGGCTTGTTAGGTGGTGGTATAGATTTGGTGTGTATATAATTTTCGTCTCTATTAGTTTTGCAGAATTATTTTAACAAATTCTCTTTGTCAGCCTGCTTGTAAGATGATCAAGAGGAACTGCTGCATTTTGCAAGAATTTTATTTCTGCTACAGTTGTAGCACCAGAGATAAGTCATGGCATATATATTGGTAACACACTCTTCAGCTTTGAATATATTTCTCATTCTGGTATATTTGCTTGTAAGAAAACCATCATTCAAAAAATGTTTTGTTTATAAGCATTTCATCGATGCGATTAAAGGAAAACTATGTTTAAAGGAACAGTAGCTCAAAATTTTTTTCAGCTGATTTCATTACCGTAATGCCTCGAATAAGCACCCAAGGGCTTATTCAATTTTCGAGGACCCAGGGGCAGACCTTAACAAACCTTTTACTGCAGGAACATAATTTTGTTTGCTCAAATTGGCATTTAGGCAAACAAACTGACCGGAAAATAAGTCTTTCTATGGTCTGAAGTCTATTATTTATTGACTAATTACTTGAGGATGGCAAGGGGTGCAGAGAGAACAAGTAACTTGCCAACAAAAGTTTGATTTTGTTGGCCTCAGAGATGGTGGTAGGGAGGGGATGCATACCTCACACTTAGTGTTAGTGGACCACAACTTCGCTTCTAAAGAAGCCATGGGAAAGAGATTTGCGTTCGCCCCAGTCAGTGTTCGGGCAAACGCTGGGCGAACAATCGTTTCGTTCCCACAATTTGGAAAGGCTTGCAGGGTGGGCGGTTATGCGAGGAGGCGTTTATTTTAGGGGGCGCTTCTTTATTGATAGATATAGAAGCAATTTTAGAAAGTAAAAGGTTCCCATGTTATCAAGATGAAAAAGAATAAAATATAAATATAAGCTAAAGCAAGTCGTAGTGTTCATTCAAAACTGCTTCCTGACTTACTTTTCAACTGCATGCCTGTAAAATATTCATATAGGCTCCCGTTACGATGGTTGAAGGATGGGCACTTACTTGAAGGGTGAGCGCACATTTGACGGGGGGCGCTTATTCACAAATTTTACTTCTAGGGTGGACACTTATACGAAGGGGGGCTCTTTGTTGAGGGGGCGCTCATTCGAGGTACTATGGTATAGTACTTCCATACTTCAACAAGATTTCATAGGCATGTTGCCATATATATACTGAAGTACACTTTTTCCTGTACTTTGAAGTAGTGGGTATCCTGTACCATGCACTTGACAACCATCTACGACAAGTGGATTAGTGTAAGCACTCTTCTAATTCTCCTAGAGCCCAACTGGCCTACTCGACTTCAGTACCAAAGATGTATTCTGGTACTGAACTTGTGAAAACTTTCCTTCCAATTGCAACATTTCTATTGAATCTCTACCTGTGTAACTTGGTATTGGAGTGCAATAAGAGGTGAAATCCTTGTATCGGTTCCAAACTGATGAAGTTTGCTGTGCCAGATACAGAGCCTGGCCAGATCACCTTGGACGAAATTGCTTGAATATCAACATACTTGTTATTTCCCTGTCATAGAGCATGGCACACATTCATGTAAGAGAGCCTACTCCTAGTGGAATAGAAAATAGACCTTACGGTCGAGTTCTGCTGAATATTCGCTTGATTGTTTAGTTAAAGTGTTTCCTCCTTTTACTATGCAACAATGTCAGGGTTTTGTCCAGCCAGTAAATGAAGCCCGGTATACAGATGTCAAAACTCAATTTGATTGAGTTTTAGAGGTGATCCGTAGCCATTTTTCCCCATGTTTATTGAACATTTTCTCTATTTTGCATCAATGAAATTGTCTTTCAGAGTACTGGCTATTGTAAACAATAAAATAATAATTCCATTTTTGGCAGTACTGAGGACCATGATCTTTTCAAAACTGATTCAAAACCACTCTGTCTGGGGGGCAAACACTCCATTTAGAGTAAGAAACAGCCATTAATAAAATTGACTGCATAGAACCCTGAATGTTTGGTACAATTTTGAGAAGCTATTCCTTTGGTGCAACTTAGAATTAAAAAATGAAAAAATGTTGCCTTAAGTTGTTTACTATGTTCAAGGCACAAGTAAGTACTCAATATGAATCCGACGAGCGATGACTGCACGCCTGCTGATTTTCTTAGAACAACCACTGTTCAAGGCGCAAGTAAGTACTCAATATGAATCCTTTTATTCATAGCTTTCTTTTCCATTCTGCAGATCTTCGACTGCCGCCATGTTATGTCTGCCAGGGAGATGTTTGATTGTCTTATACAGCACATGAAGTATGCTACAAACAAGGGCAACCTTAGGTAGGCATTTTGTTCTTAGCTTCGTATTGGTGGGTTCTGAAAATCAAATCACAGACAGTGACCTTGACATCATTGTAACATCATGGCTGATTTCATGGAGGTGTTTTTGTAAAAAGACAAGAATGGTGGGATTTCCTTTGAACAGTCACGTGAAAATTGGACTTTCAAACGCATCTGTGTAACGGATTTAGCTTGCGATACTACCTCACTACTTATCCTATCCCATACTGTTGACCTGCATGCATGGGGTATTGATTCTCCCCCAAGTTACTTCTGGATTGTGCATAGCTATAACCACCAACTTTGATGTTGCAGTGTAGTAGTAGATCAGCATGCAACCAATAATTTGACACCACCAAAATTGTAATGTACTCATTAATGCACTAGGCTGCTAGGTCTGTTTTCAGGTGGCTTTGTTGATGACATATCAATGGTAACTGGTTGATAGTATGATGTCATAAACTATGACAATAAAAAATAGAAAAGTAAAACTTTTAGCTTGTTGGCTCATTTTGGAGCCATTCTTTTATGGCATCCTATAGTTTTGTTGCTATTGAAAAACTACAGGCGATTTTTTTCATTAGATTTTTCATTCATATACCTAGTTCTTAGCGATGAAATCATGTCTGGGGCGCCATGGAAAGCCTCTGTGCTTAGCATCACCCGTAACTTTTCGCTTCTGCCTTCATACAAGCGATCAAGAAAACCTTCGGTCGCACCACGCTCATAGCTCAGGCCTAATTTTAGCCCTATGTTGCCTGCGATTATCGGAGGCAACAGTGTGCCCTTTTTAAAAATGATGCCCTTTTCCCCGAAACTAGACAGATCTATGATAAAAAATCCCTAATTATACAGGCTACTTGTGATCATTTTTCCCTCGAAACAAAAATTAAAGGCAAATTTATCAACCTATGTCCTATAGGTATAAACTAAGCTTGCCTGTAGCCTTCGTGTTTATTTTGATGGCTGCCCTTTTAGTGATTTTCCGTAGGCATGCCCTGCTGAGCTAGATTATGCCCTGTAACTTTCCCAGACGTTTTAATTGAAGAAATCATGCGAAAGCGCTCCTCAACAAATAATCACTTCATCGGTTAATATCTTGAAGAGAAATGAAAATAAATGATTTCCGTTGCTGCTAAATGTTTTCAAATTAACTTAGTCACAACGATGCCAAAGAACAGTTGGTTGCCGACTTTTATCATTCCCAAATGTGTTGTCAAAGTAGGCACACTTCATTGCTACTGCTTCTGTGATTATCGCTGTGCTTCGGTTGCAGCAAGCGCTCGATATGCAAATTAGTTCCCAGAGATGTAGACACTGCTCTGAACCAATGAGCTCCCACTTCTCTCGCAACGACAATCAGAAACAATAGTATTAAAATTCAGCTGCAGCCAATAGATGAGCGACATTTGATGCAATTGTTTGCCTGTTTTCGTCGCTTATCATCACTTGCTGAATCAACCAGCTGATCTTTTGCAGAGCTCTATTGTTTCCTGGCTCTGAAATGAGAGGCGAGCGATCGCTCTCGTTCGCCTCATCACACGCCTTCTGGGCTCGAGGCGAGCGATAATCGCTCCTCTCCAGATGTCTGTATGAATCAGGAAGTTGAAATAGCTTCTCTCCTTAGTTGCAATGATCACCAGTCTGTTTGCATGTTGTGTAATTGATCGCTAAGCAGTTTCAATGATCTTTCTTTGTTTTGCGCTGTGCGTGCCTGTCGCAACACGTTCTAATGTGTCGCAAGTGTTTGTTCGTATATGCTATATTGCTTAACAACAATTGTGTTGGATTAGTGCGGAGAGAGATGGCGAGTAATTTTTTCTCCAAATCTAAGCGCAAGGCTTCTGGTTCAGCTAGGAAGTGGAACTTACCAAGAAGAAAAAAGGTAATGCTGTAAGCGTTGAGACATTCAACAGCTGGGGAAAAGGTTGGAAATTCCGTAAGACAGAAAAGGAACTCCGTTACTCTATTTAGATCAGATTTTTCATATAAATTCTACCACCGCTGTGCTCTTACAATAAATACAACCAAATTGCATTTGGTTTATCTAATCTGGCCGATCGTGTGACTAAGCATCTGCAACGGGTAACAACACGGAGAAAAGTGACGCATGCACCGTAGCTAAGTTTTTAGTATCAATACCCACAAGTAAAAGATTATTTAATTTTGTTGGGCATGCTACAGGCCAGACAAGGGCAGTGGAATGCAAACTCTGCTGCGAAAATTTCCGCCGGAGGAGATGGCCACTGGAGGCATCCTTGAGGTGTCCACTGATGTTTGGGGTTCATCAGCAGGTGAAGACGTTTGCCTGGCGTATCCCCAGCACAGAGAACTTGCATTCCCCGCCAAGACGAGAAATGAACATTTGGTGAGATCGATGCACTCCCAAAAACATCGCTCGCCTGACTTCCTGGAGATGAGCGATTACAGCTCGCCTGCTGATTTTCTTAGAACAACCACTGTTTCACGCTGCGTTCCATTGTGCTGCCAGGTTGCTGCAATGCATAAGCAAACTACTTGTAGAGAACACTTACATCGCTCTATTGTTGGCAGGATGAGAAATTTGTCTAATGTGACGAGAGAGAGTGTATGTTTTTGCAGGAAGAAGAGAATTGTTATGAAGTTGCAGTTCTAAATATGTGCATTTAGTACATTTTTAGAGCTTGAAATTTGAAATGGGAGTATTGCTTGTGCATATATTGCAGCTGACAAAGTTCCAAGAAAATCCACTGTACAAATTTTTTGCTTATTTTCCTGTTGTACCACCTCAAATGGGCAGAAGCCGTTTGACACAGGAATCCTGTATCTCATTTGTTAATTAATAAATACTATTCTTCATCAGAAGAGTCAACAGAAGAGTCAACTGTGATCGATTGCTAAATGTTTACATTCCAGGTCAGCCATGACAATTTTCCCTCCTCGAAGACCAGGCGGTAAAGATTTTCGTGTGTGGAATTCACAGCTTGTTCGATATGCTGGATATGTACAACCTGATGGGTCTGTTATTGGTGATCCCTCTGGAGTCGAATTGACAAGGGTACGTATTCTCTTAGTTCTGGTTTTATGGCTTATTGATTCGCTTTCTTAAAAGTGGACTCACTATTGTATGTTCTGTGTATGGTTCGGGTTTGACAGGAAGGCACATGCTTAACTTATTAAGGCGTTTATAGTTTATAGCCGATATGTACATTATCATTTTGACATTGTTGATGTTCTTTGAGACCTTGTTTGGAACACAAGAGCTGACCTTTGCTCCAAAGTGGAAGTAAAGTCTGATGATCCGTATTGAGCAATTTTTTTTGAAAACAATCCTGTAAGGGATAATTCTGTTTTACTGTATTCTACAGCTGTGCACTACTTGTTGTAAATCATTATTGGCAGCAGGGGTATGTTTTACTTTTAAAGCTCTACTGGATTACTATTTGCAGAAGTCCTCCGATATATACCATGCTTTTTTCTTTCAGTTTGCAGAAGAACTTGGCTGGCGAGGAGAAAAAACGCAATTCGACGTCCTGCCCTTGATCCTTCAGGCAAATGGAGAGTATCCAGAAATATTTGATATTCCAAAGCAGTATGTCCTAGAGGTGGACCTCCACCATCCAAAGTATGTAGAAAAGTTTAAAAAAGTTTGTGATTGTTAACCTCATGAGCTCTTGTTCGTGTTTGCAAATTGTGACTGTAGAAAAATGCCAAACTGCATTTAATTTGGTAACGGCCTCCAGTTCTATGACACGCAACTTCGCAATCACCCCACTGGAAGCAAGAGTTACCCCAAATCAGGTTCCTCCGCAGCCCGGCAATGCCACCAGAAGTTATGCACCTCACTCTTAAGTAGGTAACAGTGTTTGGAATTTAATTTCCCCTTAGAGATAGCTGTTCTCATGCATGTATCCTCATCGTTACATATCCTCCACAGTCAGAAGGCTGGACTAAGAGTTCTCATCATGAGCCACCTGTTATAGCTCACACAGAAATCATACATGCAGGATTTTATGATAATGACGAAAAAACATTTGATTAGAGGGTTATGTATGATAACTAGTCAGAGATGATGCCGCATGTGACAAGAACAACACCAAGTAAACGTAATTTGGATACACAAGAAGGCATATGGTGTTGGCTGAATGCTTTCAACAATATGATACAACTGAGTGGCTGTATTTTGCTTGAAAGTTTTCTAGTCAGGCCTTATTTCTGCTCCATCTTGCTATCGACTTTTGAGTACAAAAGCCTATCCACATGGATTAAAACAAAGGAATTCTATAAAATAAATCTAAAAACACTGCCCTTTGTGTGAACATCGAATGCATGCACTGTACTACTTCCATTTTAATGTGTGTACTATTTTCTTTTGGAATATTTCCTCTTTTACGAAGCCCAAAACCTAGTAATACCGTACTGAAAGTAGATCGAGTTTAGGTCATAAGTTGTAAATGATCTCTGTTTAGAAAGTTTGAAAGTTGCCATGAAAATTGGTTGTAGCGTGATCGCTTTTTTCACTTGTGAAGGTATCCTGAATTCAGCAATCTTGGGTTGAAATGGTATGCTTTACCTGCTGTATCAGAAATGATGCTGGACTGTGGAGGGGTTGAATTTCCCGCGTGTCCTTTCAATGGATGGTGAGTTAGCGTTTGATAGATAAGATAAGGAATTTGCATATTATCATGTTGTTATCTGTCTTTGAAACTTAAATGAGTGATCTTGACTTTATCTTATGTAAGGTATTTTTGAATGTTACAAAACGGACAATTTCACTTTGAATCTGCTCGTACTTGACCCTTTTACCTGATGCTTGGCTTATTGGAAGAAGATATGAGATTTTTACTGCCTTGTTTGCCTTTTTGAAAGTGTCTTGCATGTGTAAATATTTTATTTATGTATGCAGTTTTCTTCTCATATTTTGGATCACGTAGTGCCAGATATTGAACAATAAATAGAACAGATGATTACTGTTTCATAGCATCAGAATCCAGCTTGAAAGTAGCCGTCTCGATTTGTTTGATTTTTTTTATGTCTGTTGTTCCCTTACGTATTTAGGCACGTATTTATGATACAGTCATGCTACTCTGGGAACAGACCCACTAATGAGATATGTTATGTACAGAACTCCTTATGAGATATGTTATTTAGTACATAAGGTAGAGTATTCATAATGGCCATCTAAAGAGAACATAGCTTGAGTGTGGAACTAATGAAATTACTCTATTACAGCATTAAAAGACAGCAAACTCAAAGAGCAGAACATTTGAAAGTAGGACAGAGCTGCTGCATCTGCTTGTTGAAAATAATCAAGATTGTTGTTGACTATATAGTATAACTATTTCTTGTCTACCAGTGGCATAGTGTAATGTTTAGTACCATGACACTGAAAGTTTTCCTCTTTTTTCAAAATTTTTGGTTTCACAGTGAAAGGCATGCTTGCCTTGATCTGTGTACAGGCTCATGTACCTTCATTTATGCCATGTGCCTCTTGATACTGGGATTAAAACTTAATGTCTGTGTTTCCAGAAGCATGGCATCATGTTTTATGGGGAGCAAATAAGCGATTTACCTGAAATATGGAACTACTGTATAAAGGAAAATTGTAAAATATGTTATGTACTGTAGAGCTTGGTTATCACATTGTCACGGTTGGGCAAAATATTGCAGTCAACGACCTGCATATTGCTTATTTGTTCTTTACTGATTTGTTTGTTTTTTGTTGCTTTCATTCGTATAATGTTTAGCATCTTGGTCATTTGCCTGTTGTGTTACTTTTTCTTTCTTTTGATTGATGTCATCAGGTACATGGCTACAGAAATTACTCGCAATTTTTTGGACACACAGCGTTACAACCTGAGTGAGGTATGTGCCTCTTGCATGTTTTGAAATTTGTGAACTGAAGTTTCTGTCAATTTTTTAATTGATTCTAGATGATGCATACAACTTCCTGTTGATAATTGAAGTTTTTTGGTGTTAGGAATTTTCTGGTGTATCACATTTAAATATTTGTAGTCAACTTTTGAGTCATCCAGCACTTGACTCTAGAAACGGATAAATGTGATTTCATCGATAATGTTGATTGAGTTTACCGTTATTGGGTTCCTGAAGGTGCTATTGAACCAAAGTTTTATGTGATTTCCTGCTTCATTTCATTTCAGAAAATTGGAAAGACTTTGTGTCTCGACACCACCAACAATGCATCTCTGTGGAAAGACAGAGTGATGGTTGAAGTTACGTATTCAGTTTTACATAGTTTCAATGTAAGTTAACTGTATTCATACTACTATTAGTAGCTTTCTTCTAATGTTTAAGTATTGTGACCTTTTGTTCCTTATAGGTTTATGATATTACTTTTATGTGCATATTTAATTCAGTAATTATGTGTTGATAGTATGCTTCATTTATTCAAGGTAGCATCCTCCACAATTCAGTTGTTTGCCCGAATCTTTAGAATATCCTCCGTCTCTGCCGAATTTTACAACTTTTTAGAAATAGGCCATTGTGGGAGCCAAACATTATTTTTGTTGTGCATTGGCCAGATTTGAGAAATATCAATGTTTGCTGTGGGCTGCGTACTGGATTATGACATATGAATTAAGTTTTGATTGTTAAGGAAGTCTCTGAACACGAATACAGTTAATTCAATAAGTCATTACAAGTTACCGTTTTATTACTTACTCACAATTTACGCAGCTGTTCCGCTATTTTGTAAAGGCTTGATGGGTTGGCACGAACTATGAATAACGAATTTTGGAAAAAGGAATTAGGAAATATTTGTTAACCCTACCAGACCCAGGCTTGTTTTGGCTTCTCAGATCCATAAAGTAGTAAAGCAGCAGCCATGGAACTTGCTGGGAATGTATTGCATGGTGTAGTGCACACTTAACAGGTGGTTAAAGATCAGTAGCTGGTCATTGTTCATGCTGAAGTCATCATATTTCAAAGACATATCTCAGCTTGGAAAATTTCTGAAACTTTAAAATACTTTTGGACATGGATTATGAAAATTCTCAAACATCTACATTGAGCAAGTTGTAAATAGTTGCATTAACAGAGAAATAAACAAATGTGAGTAAAACACGATTAATACAGTACATCATACAGTATTTTACCATGGTCCCCTGCAGAAAAATGTTAACGTCAGCGCACAGCAGGTACCGTGCAAACTTTCTCTATTACGAAAATACTCTAAGATGAATTTCCAATGAAGTCACCAAGTTTCATGGCTTTAGCTTCAACGATTCTGGAGCAATAATCAATAATGTGGAAGGGGAGGTGACCCAATGGGCCAGGTCTGTTAGGGTTGAAAGAGTGAAATCAAACTGCACCCTTTAAGACTGTTAGGCCGAATCAAATCATGGTCAGCGGAGTAGAAACAAACATGGCTGACTCTCCAAAATCAAAACAATCCACGCCTAAAACGTTCGATGATCTAATTCACTCAAATATTCTCTTATAGCCTGCGATTTATATTTACCTGTTCTCTCATGGATGGTAGCAAAAGTTTGAAGCCAAGAGATGACAGGTTTCAAGCAGGAATGCTTTGTTTGGCATGTATCTGCTTCACGCATTGTGGTTTAACCACTGAAAACATTGCCGTGAGATTCTTTGTTTTCAACTCAGTCACCCAGCTGCTCAAACTGGGTGGCTGTGATCCGGTCCCACAGTCTTAAATGTGCACTAAAAAAGTCAAATTTTTTCCTGGACCAAAACAGCAGAAGTTATTTGCTATCATAATTTCTTACTGTGAAGTCGATGTGTAAAAAATGCACAAGCAAATTATGCTTCAGAAATACTTTTGGAAAGTTGAATTCTAGCAAAGTCAACACATGGAATTTATTTCCTTGTTATTTCACAAAAATATAATACCAATTTATTTCCTTGTTATTTCACAAAAATGTAATACCACAATGAACAAACTGTGTTGAATTCCCAGGGTCATTATCATATCATTATCATATACATATGGGTTTATGCATGGCTTTCTTAGCTCATAGCTCCTCTTTCTGTATGTTATTATGCTCTGATTAGTTCAGCCATAAACTGAAGTTGTTGTAGCTTGAATCTTCAGCCTCCCATGTGGGCGTCTTAGTTTTTGCCTACTACATGATGTGAGTGCTTTGCTCCTGTTTTCAGGAAATGAGTGTTACTATGGTGGATCATCATACGACATCAGACACGTTTATGAAGCACATGGCAGATGAGGTGTGTTTCTGTGTTGTCTGTATATCTGTTGGGCCTATTTCTTCTTGTATAAATCCCCTTAATGAGAAGAGGAGAGACAAAGAAGTTGCCAAAGTAACTTCAATGGGGAACTCAACTATGAAGTCTATGACAGTTTGAGATTAGGAGGAGACTCTCCTACATCAAAGATCTCATCAACGTCCTTTTCAGGAAAGAAGAGCAGACTGGTGAAGGGCTATCCCTGGAGGGCAGTATTTGTGGCACTGCCCAGTATCCTTAAAGGGGCAGTATCCGATGGGGTCTGAAAATAAATGCCAATATTTTAAGCAAAATTTGTTCTGTGCCATGGCTCTATAACTCAATCTTCATATAATATTTATGCTTTTTGGCAAATTGAAATTATAAGGGTTTGACCAGGATCTGGATTTACAGATGGATAATGAAATTCAAAAGTTCATCAAGATGAAGATGTCTCTCATTTGGCTGTGCAGATGTACGAAATACTATAGATTTAGATTCCTAGTGGCAATACCTTTGCTTTGCATACATAAATAGTCTCAAAATTTTTTATTTCAACGATAATGTAGGAGCCTGTCCCTTTTAGGCCGCGAGCATACCAAATTTCAAAACTTGAATATCTCCTACATAGCACTATGTTGTTTACACATGCATTGTCTCTGCGACAAAGGAGGTAGTGAGGTAAATCGCTAGTCAGTGCGCCCGGCACAAGTTCTAGTTTCCAGTACACTCACGTGACATGAATATCTTGGAAGGTACCGTAAAGCTGCCTTCGAGTCCCCCAACTCGTGAATATCTCTGAATATCTGACATCCACACCAAAATTGCGTATTTTCATGAATGGGTGCGGTCAGTCATCATTGTGGAACAATTGCAAGTCTCAATTTGAAAATTAGGGGCAAATTGAGTGATTAAAGATATTATCACATTTGATAACACACTTAAGTATTGGTGCGCCCCCTGGTTCACAGATATTTATTCAGAAGATATTCAAACAAGAATATCTCAATAACGTGAATAGCGCTAGTGAAGCATGATTTGTGTATGCGTGAGTTATTCACATTTTGATGCACCCAGAACCTTAGTTAACTTTCTCACAGGGAAAGCTATAGACACAGTCCAAGATATTCATCTCTGAACAAGAGACCGTCTCTAGATGGTTATCGAAGTATCCTGGCTCACCAACAGATCAGGTTCTGGGTAAGCAGATGACGTGGCTTGCTAAGAAAATCAATAAGATCGGATCGCTGAGATAATCAAATCAAATTAAGATTGTCTGTAGAGCTAGTATTGCTAAGGCTGAGTTGGTTCAATCAGATTTTTTCATGTACTGTAACTTTCATAGTGGAATTCGCCAGAAGAAAATTACTTACTGAAAAACTCTGTGCTGGAAAATTTCAGTTTATTTGGGTATTTGGATGTGAGGAAAATTGGTGCCGCAGTATTTTTCACCTTCTCCTGGGTTTTTATATTGGAGTTCACGTCTTACTGTGCCACTGATAGTTTATTTTGGAGCAGATTGATCTTTATGAAATACTATGTTTATGATGCAATCCATCTTTATTTGGTAAATGTATAGCATTGATTTACACTTACATGGGATAACGTTCTTCTATGTTTCACATTGTGCGTCATCACTTTTTACCTTGCACAATACAAATTAGTATCTTGCAGTGCTGTTGTGTACTTTTTAGTGCTCTACTCGTGGTGGATGCCCTGCTGATTGGGTATGGATTGTTCCTCCAATGTCAGGATCTTTAT
>JAOBRC010305016.1:0-13393 GCA_027575255.1 Scolionema suvaense
CAATTCACTGGTTAGCTGTAATGTGCAGCTGTGTTCAAATGGCAGAAATGTTTTCCGAGGGTTAACAGTATCCTTAAGAAGAATATTGGCTTGCGTACGCTCTGCTCATGCCCTCAATAAGGTGGAGGTGTGACACTCCTGTGAATATGTTTATTTGCAACTAGGCATGCACAAACTATTTTGAATGGCATAATTGCTACAATTTTTAGATATAGGTGTGGTTTACAGCTAGTAGTGATTTAAGTATCACCAAAAGATCAGTCGAAAAACTAAAAACCAGCTTGTGTCATAGACGATTCTTCATTTGGGCCTATGTCTTCTACACTTTGTTTTTCACCCCAAGGGACTGATCAGTCCCCATTAGTCTGCTCCTGCCTGTTGTAAACATATCTGTCGTCAGTTGTAAGTTAAGAACTGTAATAAATGTGGCAGTGGTGCAATTGGGCCAGAGTAACTGGGACTAATTGTTTTTTTCTTAAGCAGTGCCAGTAAATTCCTGTCAGACTATGCCAGCTCAGTGCCTGTATCTGGATTTTGGCTCTCCAGAATGTTTGAATGTACCTTGCTGCTTATTACATCAGCTCATTAATCATAATAGCTTTGTCAGCTTTAAGTACAGCACCACACAGTAACTCTAGTCTGGTGTGCAAGAGCTGTAGTCTTGTCAGGTTTTTATTGCGCTTGCTGAGCATAGATTGCACTTGAAAGCTTTCTGTATTTTGAGTTTTATACCTCATATGGTCTAAAAGCATAGTTAAATTTACATGCTTGTGCGTAGGCTAATTTGCTGTACAAATTTGATTTTGAATTAGTTTGTTGAGGTGAGTTATTTGAGGAAAACAATAGAAGCATGCCTAGGGCATTTTAGGCATGTGCCAGGGTGTGCAAGTGCTACATCGCGCATGAAAAATCCTGCAGTTTTATTGAGAAGCCCTCACAGGGACTGGTATTTTTTGACACAATGCCACCATTTTTCATTGTAGGGCGACCAGAGATTTTTGTGATGAAATGTTGCTCTACATCCTTCAAATGTCCAAGTCTAATGCTAGTCCGAGTCCAATGCTAGATTTTTCCCATTGTTTTATTCAAGAGATCAGTGTGCATATGATGTTTATCATGGGGTGGGTGTTTGAAAGTGATTGATTTAATAAAATGTTCAGTAGCATTGATATTTGTCAATGACATCTATTACTTGATTGGATAGGCTTCATCAAGCGGACCTTGCTAGCCCAAGATTTTTTCACAACAGCCTACCTGTCAGTCATATGCAGCAGAAGAAAAACTTTGCAATAGCCATATATTACTAGTTGCATTGCTTGACATGCACTCATGTGGGTAGAGAATTGACGCCACCATTGCATAAACAAGTCTTGAGTTTGAAGCGCCTATTTCTATTGCTGAGATCAGTTTCTGCTGTTCTCTCCATGCAAGCCTGCTGACACAACATTGAATCTCTACTAGCCCTAATCTTTGGGGCTTTCGTACTAACCAGTTTGAGAGGGGTTCGAACCTGAAACCAATTGGTTACGAGTCGGCTATGTAACCAACTATGTTAACTTAGGAAACTTCTCATAAGCAACCAAATTCAATAGCTATATCTAGTATACACAGAGATTTGAGAATCATCTATGTACTATGTAATGACTAAATTCCTAAAAAGGTTTGAAGCAGGGTCTTGAATCAGCTCCTGGAACTGTCCACCCCTTGGTATGTGCATCTGAAGCCATACATATTCAATTGAGCTGTAACTTAGGGCGATATTATAGAAGGACACATTTTCTCTCTGATTGATGGCGGATGACTGGTGATCATTATTGTAATACCTACCTGACTTGTAGTGCGAGCTGTAATAACTTTAGACTGTCGGGAAAGCACTAAAAGATTTTACGACAATTTTTTCATCTTCCATGCTGAGTACAATTATAATATTTCCTTGTTCCGGGGTGAATTTTTCACAAGGATGAGATTTTTTAGCTTAGGGCTCAAATCTGAGAATCTCTGGAATTTATAACATAATCCTTTTCCGAAGCCTTTGACTGTACTTGACTCGTAGCTCCTGCAGGCATTGTAAGTTTTACTTTCGTTCCAGATGTCAGAGGCATACGAAAAAGATGCTTGAGTTCCATGTCTCTGCCTTAGTTCTATAGCCTAGGAGGTTCTTCTGTTACGTTTGGGAGAGATGTAGAATGGAATGTGGGATACAATGATGAAAAAGTAATTAAGTTTCGACAAGCCTTTCCTAATTGCGCGAACGAAACGATTGTTCGCTCAGTGTTCGCACAGTGTTCACACAAACACTGATTGACGCAAATGAAAACCTGTTCCCCATGGCTTTTTTGGAAGAGAAATTGTGGTTCACTAATACCGAGTCTGAGGGGCGCTTCCCCTCCCTGACCTCCCGTCTCCGGTATCCATGAATTAAACTTTACTTGGCAATGATTGAAGTCACTTCTTCTCTCTGCATCCTTGTCATCTGCAAGTTATTAGTCGGTAAAATAATAATAGACTTCAAACTGTAGTGCAACTTGTTTGAGCCTGATGAAAAATTTCCATTCACTGTTCAGTGTGTGATTCTTCTTGGAATGACATGAAAGAGCTCTTGACCATGTATAATGTTTATGTTTATATATATGCAGTCTCCAGCTATTCTTGATCACACATGATTCTGCAGAAAATATGTATCCGCTTTTTCCTCTGAACCAGGGAGCTTTGAATTAATCTCCTTGGCTTAACAAGGTTTGTTCTTGATATCAAAACTTCAGCTTAGGAACTGTTGTACGAAGAACCACTTGGATTGAATAGGGTTGAGAGGTGTGTGCAGTGCTCTTGAAAGTAAGAACTGGCCAAAGTCAAGTGCAGAAGTAGAACTATGTCTTATCGACATATTAGGGTATCATGTTGTTTTATTTTCTCCTTTGTTTACTCAAAATTAGGCTTTGCAAGCATTTTTGAACTTACGATTCTTGGCTCTCTCAAACTTACTTTTTTTCACAATCATGTTTGGTAATTAATAGAACAACTTTGATACTTGCTGGTCATGGTAATGATGCCATCATGTTTTTCAGAAGGCAATGGATTTTCTTAAACCTATTTTGTCAATATGACGCCCTCTCTCTCAATTTAAATATCTCAAAAATGGTGAGAACACAAAACACAAAGGCACAAACATAATCTGCTGTTCTCAAAAGAGCCCAATTGAGGATTAAGACAAATATTGTGCATTGTTGGGTGTTTGATAGGACGAACCATGTTCGCTGATTAATTAAAGTTCAGTTGCAATGTGTGATGAAAGAGTATGACGATTGGATGATCGTTTTCAAGTAACTGGGAGCCATATGATTAAGGAACTCTTTCCTAGCCTCAATTTGCAAAGTTTCCCGAAATGTTTGGTGGATAATTTAACTGGGTCATGTATCATATCTGAAAAATATGAATTTGCCGCTGAGCATACCTTGTCAGGCCTCGATATAACTTTTTCCGGGCGCCCGACAAAATGGCAGCCGAGGTGATGGAGTTGTCATGGTCACGGGCAACCACCCGAAAAATTCATTTACATGATACTGAATACCTACGTACCAACTTACAGCTAGTAAGTGCCGGCTGATGCGGCTACAAAAGGTCTCTGTCTGGCTTCCTAGCCTTTATAAAAGCATTCTTAAATCCAACAGATATCTTTCGTATTAAAAGCGCAGGTCTACATAGCATCAGTGCTTAGCCTTCATACAAGACCCAACGATTGAGAGATCGTACAGGTATCTATAGAATGATCAAAATCGTGAAGGGTGTACGAAGGCTAAGCAGTTCCACGCTTGAAGTCTTTCAGTTTCGGCAATGCCTCGTGGCTCTGGTGCCATTTACTAATGTATTCTGACTAAGGTCCCGCATGCGCTAAAATGCCGGAAGCCGTCAATTTCATGTTAACTTAGTAAGTCACGCTTTTGTCTGGCTGTCATGGTACATGAATGGATATTTTTTGCTTTATCAGAAATCAGCAGAATTACACACTAGTTTTTTCGCAAGCACTCTCTAGGCTAAAAACGCAAAAATATGACCAAACACAAGCGGACATCCGGAGCCTGAAATACTATCATCTTAAGATGTATATACGTTTTCATGTTTGCTGTGAAAAAAATTTTCGTGGCTTCGCTGATCCACGAAAGTTTCTTCCCGCGAATGTTAATAAATGACTATCTAATATATATATATAGAGAGAAACAGACAGCCATCTTGGAGACTGTATATTCAGAACTGAGTCACATGGCAGATACATCAAGTCATAATTTCTGACCACATAGGAGGACTTCCAAACCATGACTAATAGATACAAGATGGTAGACATACAAGATGGTAGACATGCAGGATAGTAAACAAGATGAATCTACAACATCTCCCCTTTCAACAATAAACAAAATCAATCTAAGTAGGTAAACAACATGTCCTTGATTAAATCAATAGTTTAAGTATAAAGCGTTATGTCCATGTTTTTAACATATACTTGTAAGTGTTTGCTCGTTTCTAGCCATTGTTCATTTCTGCTCATAATTGTTTAGGTATGTTGGAGCTTTAGAGTGCCGACCGCTTCGGGTTATAACTTTCCCTTCTGTAGGTTCTTGGCGTTGGGGATTATCTTGATCCCACTTCTGACACCATGTTAAATGACTATCTAATATAGAGAGAGAGAAACAGACAGCCATCTTGGAGACTACATATTCAGAACTGAGTCACATGGCAGATACATCAAGTCATAATCTCTGACCACATAGGAGGACTTCCAAACCATGACTAATAGATACAAGATGGTAGACATACAAGATGGTAGACATGCAGGATAGTAAACAAGATGAATCTACAACAGCGAAAGTTTCTGACCTTAACGTAAATACTCTCAACACGTAGCCAGAATGCAAACTCTGCCCGTAAATTTAACTTGTTTTGCAAACAACTTCAATCGTCTCTCATTCACAGAGGTCCACCTGCTCGATGCTGTCAATCATATCAGAAATACATCTGATAGCAATCACAGCAGACATCATCCGATAGTGATTAGCTCATACACAAGCGAATGACAATGTACAGGTTACGTATCAGGCAATTCGATTGGCACGCAAGTTTAATTGTCTATGTGGTGGAGAAGGAACGACTGAATGGGGAACAGTACAGAATAGCTCAGAAATGGTATTCAGCCGGAGAGATCGTACCACAGACATCGAGCAAACATTCTGAACATTCAACCCTCCCGACGTTTTGTCGGGTGCGCCTGAAAGCTGCCCGACAAATCTGTGGAACCGCCTGACATTTGTCGGGTGTTGGGCCGTTATATCGAGGCCTGCTTGTTGGAAGAGGCTTCTCACTTGTAGGCGATGGCTCTTTACTTTTCGGACTCCCACTTTAGCAGAGGAGTCCCATAGAATGAGGTCTGTAGGTCCGTCCGTCCTTCCATCCATCACCAACGCATTTTCCCGGATAACTGCTCAATGAATTTTTCTGAAATTTGGTGTGAATGTGGCGATCCATAATTGACAAAAAGTGATTGAGCCAGAATTTTGAAAAAAAACTTTGTTTGGCTTGCAAGTGGCAATTTATGCTCAAAAATGGCCATTTTTAGGGTTTTTTAAGAATATTTCAAAATCTGTTCATTACTTTTTTGTGATATTTGGTGTGAATAGTAGTTATGATGTGAACCACTTGCCATATCTGGGAAAACTCTCCTTCGGCTTGCAAGTGGCTATTTATATACGCCCATAAAAAGCGTTTTTCATGCTTTGTCTCGAGGTAAGTCGAAAACTGTTCATCCGATTCTTGTCATTTTTGGTATGATTTTTTATTCATAGGCAACATTTCTCCGTTTATTGCTTTAAGGAAGACTGGTAAGTCCTTCCTTAAGCAACAAATAGAGAACGGCTAGACTACAATAAGAAAATCTTGACATTTGTGTAGATGAATTCTCCGTTTGGGTAGGCAAATCTAGGCGTTTTTGAGCATGGTTTGAGTCCATTGTGAATTTTCTTTAGTTCGGACATTTGTCAAAGATTTTTTGACGCCCAAACTTGTAAGGGGAATTTCAACACCGTCACCGGCTTCCTTGACGTCGAAGAAATTGGTCATTTTTTGAGAAACTTTTTTTCAGAAAATCTTCAATAAAACGAAAAATGTGCATGGCAAGGCAAATGTTAAATATTGTGCAAACGTAGAATAAAATTGTGCACAAGAATCATGGCATTTGATATCCGACAAAGTCAAAAGTGCATTTTTTCGGTTTTCGGCTTGGCCTTCAAAATTGAGCACTTGAATTTGTAAATAAAATCGGTTTTGGGTTGGCAAATTATTCAGTTTTGCTATGGAGCACTGACAAATACGATTTATGACATCAACACATCCGACTTGTGCTCTGATAGTGTTTTTAGGATGATTTGGGGCATATGTGACGGCTAGTTTGACGGTATTAGTAAAATTCAATAGGTTTGTTTTTTTGCTCCTTTGGAACTTGGTAGTAGCACTTTGTTTTGGTGTAAAAGTTTTTACTTTAAGTATAACAGTTTTTGCTGCAGACAGAGTGAAAGGGGAAAAAAAAAGCCAAAATTGGGAAAAATAAAAAAAACGCAAATTTGGTGCTTTTCAGTCCATAACTTTGTGAATACCAAACCAGGACAAATGAAATTCGCTGCAGAGTTAGTATTTAGTTAGTTCTAGACGACAGTAGAAAAAAATTTGGGATGACCATGTATGGTCATTCGCTGCCTGGGGGTAAAAATGCGATTTTTTGGCCAAAAAAGGCCCATTTTTCAGTTTTTCTTGAATATTTTCGTGAAACGTCATCCCAAACTCTTAAAACTTACAGAATCGATAGAAAACAATGTGTTTTATTGATTGTACCCGTTGAAGTCCTTATTTTGACTTACATTTCTTAATATTGGCCCTAAAAAAGTGCATTTTTGTGAAAATGACGCCACTGTGATGGCATCTGACGCCCGTTGATGCCACGTCACATTTTTGAACTTAGTATTTTCTAAATGTCCACAAATTTTACTAGAGCTCTGCTGTCAAGAACTATCCTAAATGTGTTTATAAAGTACTTATTTTGCCCCGCAAACTTACGGCATAAAAAACAGGCAAAAATTACCCCTTTTTCTGTACTTTTTATTTTTAAATAAAAATTTCTTGAAAGCAGTGCGGACGATTTTTTTTAAACTTTTAGAAATTTTTATTGACTATCAACAACTTGTGTGTAATGGGTCCCTGTAAATTTTGCTTAAGGGACACTATGAGGCCGCAAAAATGGTATATTTTGCTATTTTTTCGGTTCTGGGCTCCATATTTGATATAGCGTGACGTCACCACGATGACACTTCCAGCAAATTTTTTTTGGAAATAAGTGTTTCTAACAATGTTCTATTAACAAATACAAACATTTGGTGCTGAACTTTTATGATGTTCTTGTATAAGGTGTCCTAAAAGTCACTATTTTTAATGGATTCTGACAGTGTAACATAGTGTGTTAGGATGGGAAGACAGGCACATTTGTGCTTTTATGGGCAAGTTTACGCTAATGAGGGTGGGTTTTAGTAGTTAGTGAAGTTGGGACATGAGTACCTTTGAAGTATTTCACATTTTGTGGCAATCAAATGTATTACTTGTGTGTTACATATGCATTGGTGGCTGAATCAATGAAGAAATCATCTAAGTCATGTCTGTGGCATTAATGGAACATTGATATTTTGCACTTCAAGAATGGCATTATATATCAAATTATGCCCTGATTCTTCGTTACAGCTTTGGAAACAAGTTTTTTTTATGGAAATCTGTTTTTGTTCAACTGTTCTTGTATTTCTATTGTTTTATAGCTTCTCATATATGCTATTTTCATGGAAACACGCCCCCATTTTTCAGTACTTTGATCGACTCTGCCAACTGATTACCTATCTTGACATGCTGATATCTCTTTTTGTAATAGTATGGACTAAGTTACATGCAGATCGCATTTCATTCTTTTCCATGGTTCTGATATTCAGGAGTACTGCATATGCGAAATTGCTACTTCTGGCAATTTTTGCCGTTTTCTTTATTTTAAACTGGTTCTCTGATGTGCTTTAGTGATCTTTGCACCATAATATGTGTTAAATTAAAGGTCTATATCTTGTTTTCTGTTTGATTTTCTGTTTCACGTTTGATCAGATCAATGCAGAAATAAATCTTATTGACAGAATGATACAGACTTTTGGATTTGCACGGCTGCAAAAGTGCTACTTTTAGCAAATTTTTAAGTTTTCTTAGTTTTGGACTGATTTTCTAGCTTTGAAACATTTTCATTGCTGAACTTTACGGGTGCCCCCATCCGGGCCTTAGCTATACTATCTGATGTACATATGAAAATGCTTTTGCATGTTTACTATTAAACTGTATTCAATTTTTCGGCACTCTCAGCATGCCTTCATTTCACCAATTATGACCACATCATTGAATATTGAACGATGATGACAACCAATACCAATCCTCTCCTTGAATTTTACATACCTGTAGCTGATTTTTTCAACCAAGAACTGCTTTGCCGCTTTGGATAACATCTTTTTAGGTCTGATAACAGTGCAAACACCCCTTTAATAGCGAAATCACCTTGCACATGCTCCCGCCTTTTCCCTCAAATGTAGAAATGTCGATTATGAATAATTGGGATTTCTTTCGACGTTTTGGCGCTGGCATCCGGCAAGCCAGCGAGCAGCAAAAGCAGCAGGTATTAAGGCCAACTCTACACATATTTTGAACCAGATGCCATCTCCTGACAAGCTAGTTTGGGTTGCGGGTAGCAATTTACATCCGAACTTGGTGGTTTCTAGTGTTTTTTCCCATATATGTTGCGACTGGTTCATCCATTTTTTGTCATTTTTGGTATGATTCATAGGAGCCTCTCTGCGTGGGTTATGAACCATGTGACATGTCTGAGCAAAATCTCGTCCGGCTTACGGGTGATAATTTACGTCAGAAAATGGCTATTGTCAGTTCATTTTCCAAATTTGTCAACAATGGTTTATCTTTTCCATTTTGGCTTGGATCTTAGGGGCAACAAAGCATATGTTATGACCCATGCTTTTATTGTCGGAATATGTTGTTCTTCAGTATGTGTGGCAATTTATGTCAATAATGGATGTTTTAAGGTTTTTTCATAATGTCTCAAGAGCTCTTCATTATGTTCTTGTCAATTCTTTTGCAAATCTTTTTGGCTTGCGCGTTATTCTCTTCTTTGATCTGGCACGGAGATTCTGAATTAAGTTTGCGGGAGTCCACTAACTATGTGACTTGTTACATACGACATTTTAAAATTGAAAATCATTTTATTTAGTTGATCTATGAAGGCGTTCACAGCTAATTGCGTTGTGCTTTGCTACTGTACTAATACTTCAGGGAGCTTCTTTTTATTTGGGAGAATCGAGTTCATCGTGAAGGAAGTGGGTCTTGAAATTTTTATTTGAATTTGATAGGGATCCTCATGAGGAGGTAGGTGGACTTGTGAGAGCAGCAGGTGAGATAGGATATGGTACAGTGCCTTTTCTGTGCTTTCGAAGATATATGACTATATCTTGCTTTTTTAATTTAATGTCTGTTATTGCTCTATGTTTGTGTTTAGGTCTCCTGCAGAGATGAATCACACGTGCAGGGGAACCATCAATCTAGCTGGTGCATTTATTGATACTGTCGATTCTTGTTCTTTTGTCATTAATGGTGGCAGCCAAGTATGGCATTTGCGAGCTGGATCTGAAATTGAAAGACAGCGTTGGGTGACTGCCCTTGAGCTGGCTAAAGCAAAAGCCATAAGAACGTTAGCTTCTGGTAAGTCATTCTTGAAAGTGCATGAAATATTTTGTAACATAATTTGTAGGCTCAAATTACTGGGAAACTATTTATGTATACACTTGTAGCAAGCATGGCAATCTTTATAGAATTCTATGCGCTAGCTTGAAATGATGTCCTTTCTGTTATTGATAGAATGACTTTCAGTTATGGTTGGGTACGAAATGATGTCCTTTCTGTTATGGATAGAATGACTTTCAGTTATGGTTGGATATGAAAATTCTAACTGTGCATCTTAAAATGTAATTTGATCATGTTTAGCTGGACTGCCTCCCATAGACTTTAGAAACCATGTTCGAGATAAGTTTGTTGAGTTTCGCTTTGATGATACCACTCCCATTAAATGCATTGTTGCGTAAGAAAACGTATTTCAAGTAAATAGTCTTCTGAGCTGTTCTGTGGGTTATATATCGGATGTGACATGGATTAGAATTTTTTGTGGAGTGGTCAATTGAAAAGTATTGCATGGAAGTTGCTGCACCTTCTGAACACTATAGCATTTCGTGCTTGAATCCTTCATGTTCATAGCATCTACACAAGTGTATTTCAGCGATGAACTAAGGAGAATTAATTTAACAACAATTCTAAGGTTTCAGGAAAATTGCCATTTTGCTTCATTTTGGCAGCATCACTCTGATGAAAATATGTGAACACATGAAAACTTTTGTACAGTTGAGTGTTCTTTAAGGTGGCTCTGTCCATTTTAGAAGTGTGTGACCAGGCTTCGAACCACTAAATTGTGCAACTATAGTATTAAGAATTTTTAGGTATAAAATGTGCTGTATCTTTTGAACTCTAGCATCTAGAGCTGTATAATATTTCATGATTGGTATTGGAAACTACTTTTGGATCTTGATGAGCATGTTTTGCAAGTGGGAACATTTGGTCATGCTGGAGCTGATACATGGGGGTTAGGGTGGAGTATCAAAAATTTCTGACAGGAGCCAGCATATCTTTTTCAATGTTCACCAGATTGGTTTGTTAAAGCAAAATACCGGTCTAAAATCTTTGGCATGATAACAGAGCCTTCAAAAACATGACCGAAGCTTTTTATTTCATGCAAAAAGCTGTTCTAGATCCAGAGATATCTGCTTTCAAAGTCAAGGAGAATTTGACTTGCTACCATTTTCTTTCTGAATGCTGATACATGACGCATGGTCAGACCAAGTGCAATTATCCCATCTTAATTGCCGAATTGCTCTTAATTGCAATCATTAGTAAATCTCAACTTCATTCGATCTAAAATAGAGGTGCAATATGTTACTGAGAAGGTTTTCACAAAACCTTGAAATGTTGAGTTGCTAAGGAAAGCCGCTAACCTTAGAAACGATCTTAGATGACATCATTGATGAGCTGAATTGAGAAACACAGGGAATAGTGAAAAATATCAAACTTTGAAACAACATTGAAGAAGAACCACTTAAGCTTTTTGATTCAAATAAAAACCAGTATTCATGGTTTTGCAAGATCTATCAGCAGGAAGAATATCATTTCAGACCGGTATATTGCTTTAACTTTGGCTTTGCCTGTCACATTCTGAGCTCTTGGCAACTTGGTGCAATGAAAATTATACTGTATGCTGTAGTTTCTTTAAGGTGCAATTTGTCTGATTCCTATTTGGTCTGGCTGTGGTCTGAATATCACATTAGTCGGAATCTTGCAATACAGTGAGATGAGATGTGACTTTTGCACCCTTATTTAATCATTCCTTGCTTCTTGTGTAAGATGGTTCTGCAGATGATCTGTTTTCCAACACCCTTTTAATCATGAATGTGAACTTTAACCAGAAATTAAAGGTGCTGCTTGCATCCTCTACAAGATTTGCCGATCTTTCTCTCCATAACTTGGTTATATCAGTAGCTAAGTAGACTTCATGAGAGGCATAATGCAAATTTGATACCAAGGTATTAGCAGGCTACTGTGGGATGTCTTGTTCGGGTTTTGAGAAGATTATCTGACAAGCAATTGCTTCCTAGCTTGATCTAACTTGATCACATGAGTCTAAAGCCGTGTTATGCCCAGCAGGCTTAAGATTGGTTTACACTTAGCTTACTTATTGCTGACCTGGTATAAATATAGATATTCTACTGAAGGAGAAGTGTTGTTTTTATTTTACTCCAATCAATACCTAGTTATGTTTCTCATTCTTTCCAGCTTGGCTATGCTTTGTATTCTTTTGGTTTGCTTATTATTTGAAGTTTTTGTAGTGCTAAAAATGAAAACCCTTTTTAATTGTGAATTTGCGTTTTTCTGTCAGATGATAAGGGGAGCTACGATATTCTCTAATTATGGGTTTATGTGACATGCTAACAGTGCTTTTTATTAGCTAGTGGAAAAACTTCTGGTCATTCTGACTTGTTGATCACCCAACTTTTGATACCTATGGACTGGCTTCATTTTGCATCATTACGCCTTTGCTTTTTCATTGTGCATTGTATGGTTCAGAAGATATATTTAATGGAGAATGTGAAGTAACTATTTTCTTCTGTGGTACAAAATTGGCAACATCTACCAAAAGTATACATTACACAACAGTTAGCTGAAGATCTATTTACTTGTGAGTGTCGGAACCTTCCACCCTCAATACCTCTCTTCATTACCCGAAAAGCTTACCCTATCTAGGGCCAATTTTTTTTCTCAGTGTATTTGCCTTATAGATTGTTATTCTTTTCATGTGTGAATAGTGCCTTATCATGGCTGTCTTTAGATCTGTCCTGACAGGGAGATTGGACTATGACCGAGGCATAAAATTCTTTGCAAACATTAAAGCTGATATTTTGTTTCATAGTTTTAAATGCTAAAGCAGGTTGTTATTGTGGTTTAGAGCTAGTTGCCTGAGCTTGTTTTGATTTTGGTTATCTTTGGAATGCTGAAATGGAGATTTCCGTAGTACTGCTCCTAGAGAATTCTTACTCTGGCTATTTCTTGTTACCGCAGAAGAACTTAAATGCTTACAGTTTTTTAAACCTCTTCAGGCCGGGCCTTTTTGGCTGGTGTTCGGCCGGGGAGGGGGGCGGGGGGTGGCAGATTCTGCCACCCTATGAAAAGTACCTGTAAAGTACCTGCTAGGCTATGAAAGTGACACAGCATCTTAGGAGTAGAATAAATGTAAAATGACACTTTTCAAGTCACTACAGTTGTCTCAATCAAGAATCTTGTAAGGTACACTTTTCAGGATTGGTCAAATTTGCATCATTCACTGAAGAATCGTGCGAGAGCCATTTTTGCCTGTAATTACCCTGAACATAATTCAATGCTAATGAAACTTACACACAGCTTCACCCTTTTATTAAGAAGTGAAATGAAAGAAGAACGTTGTTTCCTGGATCTATACTTCAAGCACAACAAGGTTTTTTTGACATAGTCACATCCAGATTTTGGATAATTTTTGGTGTTTTTTCACCCAAATTGTCCTGGAAATCTCTTCATCTGGCAAAATTGATTGAAAACCCAACAACGAAACCTAGCCTATCTTATTCAATACCGTAATGACTCGATTAAGCCCCCGGGGGCTTATTTGTCAAAAGTGATTTTGGGGGTGGGGGCTTAT
>JAOBRC010305127.1:0-13392 GCA_027575255.1 Scolionema suvaense
TAACTGCAACGCTGATTGGATACACACAAACTCAAAATCCAGTATTCCAACAAATACAGCTCATATTGAGCATATACTTACGCACGATAGACCATATGCCTCGCTTACGCTCGGCAATAAGCAAGCTTACTAAAAATATAAGCAAACTTATTACAATTGATAACTAGCAAAAACGTTGAGAGAAAAGATCTTATACCAAGCAATAATGCAATAAGCAACCAAGCAAGTAAGTACCAGCAACGGCTAATACACAAAAACAATGTAGATTGATCATGGCTATAAATAACGGTAACAAAGATAAAGAGACACTAACTAACAACCAATATAACAACTAGCATACAAAAATGTAGACAAAACCAACAGGAAAATAAGCAACTAATCTAAAAGCCTTACCAAATGATTTCCTAAATTTCTGTAAAAGGTATATAAATCAGATAACTTTCTTGTTATGAACACTTCTCCCCCTAACTATGTTTCAGCTTGACATGGCTTACACTACTTCCCCGTACACCAATGTTTCCGAGACAGCCAGTGAGTATATGAAGCGTTAAAAATGGAAAAATAAATGAAGGCGCAGATTTTGGAGAATTTCCCACCAATTTCTAGCATTGTGAGCAGTGCACAGTTTTAAAATGCTTCAGATGGCTTAGAATTTGAATTTTAAAAAAGCACCAACTTGTAAACGATGCCAAACCTGAGCTACAGCAGCTAATAGCAGGGACGCAATGTGTTAATGCTTCAAGCATCGCAAGGAGCTAACTAGTTTAGCAATGTTTAGCAGCTGTCACTAGTTCACAGCATTTAACTATCATAAACTCTATGTTGGTGTATTATCTCATCAACAGGAATCTGTCTTGTATTTCACCATGGATAATCAGTACTATCTATTGACACAGATACTTTTATGCTGCATGACCTGTAACTTACTGACTCAAAGCAGATGAACACACTATTCTATGAAACATATTATCAACATATCATGTACTCATTCTGTCTCTCATGTATGGAAATTGATGTATAATGTATGCACTCGTCCTTGTTGTCTTGATCAGGGGTCGAAATAACCGTCCGGCTCCGGCTAAAGCCAGATCAAATTCTCGTTTAGCCGGCTCGGCAAGATTCAGCATTGTAGAAAAAAGCCGGCTTGAAATAGCAATAATGTGCGAAGGTTTATGTCGACCACTTTGCATAAAGAGACATAATAAAGCTTCTACTGAAAATCTTTGTTTTTTTCGTTTCTTTTCCCTCGTATCGGCCAGAAATCATTTCCGGGCTATTACAGATGTATGAGCGTTTTCATGAAATCGATATTTTATATTTCTCTTTATATTGGATTGATAATAAAGGTTGGAAATCGCTTAAGCCCGGTTCCCACCAGTGAGACAAGCCTAATCTTACTTCAACCTCACTGGGTTGCGCAACTCTTTGTCGCACTGAGATCACTGGGTGAAACTTGATGTGATGCATTCCCACCAGTAAGTTCACTGGGAGCAACGAATAAACTCATTCCCATACTTGAAACATCAGAACAATTGACTTTTAATGGTTGGGTCAATCACAACAATACAGATTAGGTGATTAATGTGTCTTTTTACGGCATCCCATTGTGACCAATCAAAGAAATAAGCTTAACGCGCTTATGTAGTATAGGGACAAACCTTACCTTTCATACACAAGCTTCTGAAATCTTTCGGGGTCTTCATGCATAACTTTGTTTGCTTCATCAAATGAAAGCTTTATCATACAAAGAGAGTAAAAAAGTCTAGTAGAAACTAATTTCAGTGGACCAAGTTTTGCACAGACCAAAGCTTCCCGCAATAATTCATTACAAGTAGCCGTGGTCGTAACCAACAACTTGTTCTTCATAGGGCAGCGGATTGTTGGTCATTACCGTATCACAACGGCCCATGTTCAAGTCCCACTAGACAAACTTGTAAACACCTGAGCACAGATAATCAATTTGTCAGTTTTGAAGCTTTTGCCATATTGCCCAGAGCGCAGCAAAACTATTTAAAATTGTGTGTGGAATAGCTTGGCCAAAATACTGTTTTTTAGCCAAAATTCGAAATCTATTTTCCATTTTTTTGCTTTCAGAACCAGATTGCAGTCGAAGATACCAAGATTCAACACTAATACTTTAGGTATAGAAACTAAAACACACTGACACTGCAGCATGTCCCAGCAAAACTAATCAACTAAACTAATCAACTGAAAAATTCGGAATTATCTCAGTACCTTTCCACACTTAGATTTCGGATCTTGAGCAGGTACAAGAACAGAGCGTACCATGGAACCGACACAATATAGCAATAGAAAAAATGTCCCTTCAATCTGGTTGCTTGAATTGGCTACCCTGATATATTATATATACACACATAATCAGTAGCTGACTATAAAACTTGGCATGCAGAGTATTGATTCTACTCCGGCAGAGGTACACCAAAAGTTTGTGTAGATCATGCCAGGGGCCAATGTATGCAACTACAAAATAAGGTAAGGAAAAATGGCTTTGTCACCAAGGTATATCCATTGTAGCTCCTTTAAATGGCACAGCAAAAAAATTGAGCAAACAAGCAGTTTTAACTTTTAGGCACCAAGACATATTCTGGTCAAATGCTTCAAAGCATTTGTGATCCTATCTTGCAGGTCAAAGGAAAAATACCCGATAAATAAAAGAAAAATTGCCAGGAAATGAAAAAATTGTCTTCAAATGAGAAAGCTTAAGAAAGCTTTAAATATACACATTTTATTCACCCAACTTTGCTACCTAGGGTCTTCAGTTTGTCAAAGAGAATTATTTGAAAATGAGCACAGCATAAATGCAGCCTAAAGTGTTTAGAAAGTTGGAGATACCTGAACGGGATAGTAACCTCCTCCAAATGGATTGTGCAATGAAGTCTGATCAGATCCAAGGTCCACTAAGCATTCCCCAGTCTGCTCATGCAGTTTAGCCAGATGCTCCCTGCAAAAAAAACAACAACAACAACACAGAAATAAACAGCAAACTATGGGAAATACTTGATATAGCAAAATTCGTAAAAACGAAATCAAATATGCACAATTGGCACCCTTCTTTTATAAAAGCCTTAAGTCCATTGTTGCAATTCCTGGCAAATCACGTTTCGTCTTGGAAGCTTCATATGTCTTGAAAACCTGATTAGGGAGCATGAATGACACTTTCTTTGAATAAAATGTCCTGTTGTCCATTTGTTTAGCTGTTCAAGACACACTCTCAGTTTGGACTATTCACGCTAGAGCCAAAAATGTGAAAATTTGGACGTAAGGCTTTTATAAAATTGCAGTAAAGAAGCCCTTTTCTTCTGCACCATTGCATATAACTAGACTTAATTTCTAATTCCTTTTGTCAACCGAAATTAACCTTATTTATTTTCTACTTGTCTGATGCAAGAAAAACAAGATAGTTAGTAGTGGCGGGTGTCTTCACGTACTTGAGGACGTCTTGAAATACATGAACATCAACACAGAACAGAATCTTTCGTAAGCAAATACCACGTCCGTATTCCATTCACTACAAAAATACTGTTGTTGCCCAGTGGCAGATAGTACTATTCCCAATGGATTGCTATATCTTCAGTACTCTACTCAATAAACTTGGAAACCTCACTTACTCATAAAGCTTTGGTGTTCATAACTTCTTGCCCTTGATTTTAAGCAAATAACAGTCAAAAAGGCCACTTTTTGCCAAGAGTTAAGAAGGGCAGCGTCCGATATTCAGACCGTTTCTTGTTCTAGAATAGGGCATGGGTGCATGGCCTATAACACAACTACAAATGCCTTTTATGTTTCAAACCGAAAATTACTATGCAGAAGCCTAAAAGCAGATTCGTGACATGTCTTAAAGATGCCTGTGATGGATGAAATCGGGCCGTGTTCACTTAGCCTGACTCCAATTTTTTCTTGCCTCGATATATCATCCAATGCCATTGTGTCCAACCTGATGAGAATCTGGGATGTAATTATTCTCGGTCAGTGGCTTTGGAAGTTTGTTTACATGGGTTACACCACACTGCTACGAAGCTTTGATGGCCGCAAGCTTACTGGAGGTGATCATGCTGATAAAAAGGACTGAATGGAGGAATAAAAAGGCCACCTGGTCAATGAAATAAGACACTTGCTGGTTCAATTATGAGATGAATGAGCTATTGCCATAGACAAGTCATTTTGGCTCAAAATCGGCTTGTTTTTATAAACAGCCAGTGAACAGGCGGTACGTGAGACGATGCAAAGAGAGAAATTGTATTCTGACTTGTTGCTGGAGATTTATGTTGAAGAATGTTGCGTCAGGTGATGAGTTAGCAATACTTTTCGGCTTATGTTTGTGAGGAAGCAGCAATTTGGTTAGGTAGGAGTTAGCAGTGTTCATTTATTTTCAGGATGAATAATTTGCAGACCAGTCCTTCAGTGACAGGCGTCTTTAAGATTATCAAAAAGAGATAAGGTGGAAAAACATCGAGTTTTTGAAAGGGGATAGAAAATATTTTACTCGATTCTCCACAAACCTTGGAATTGACTAAGCAAAGTCCTTTTTTTGCTCCGCAATTTTCAAATACAATTTGGTGTTCAGACCAGTTTACAAAATCTGGTCTTCATATGATATCCAGACACCTATGAAGTCCACACACCATTGGTTCTCATTGTACACAGTGAGATTGGCTACTCACAATATGCAATAGCACAACTAAAAGGGAGTATGGTGAATAGAAGAGGATAGAACAAACTCTAAAATCACATACCATACATCAACAATGTTTCCAAGGTAACCAATACTGACAGCCCTTTTTAGTTCTCGTGCATTTCTGTGTATAAAAACAAAACAATAAAGGCATTACTGAAAATCAAGCCACCACTCATAAAACTGCAAATTTTAGTCCTTTTTGAAGAAAGAGCTTTTTTCTTCTGACTTTTTTCCTGATCACAGAAATTAGTAATGACATAATGCTGGGTGCAAATTTCTTGAGGCAGGGTTAAGAGGCCTACTATTTGTTGACTATTTTCTTTTGGTTTTCATTGAACCTTACTGAGTAAACTGCAATACAATCAAGAGCAAAACTAGAGTGCAAGCCAGTCAAACATCATAATGGCTTCAAAACATTGTCCACCGGGTGTATCATACAGTCAAAATTAAGCATCATTAACCGTCTGCAATAGCTCCAAGACAATGCACATGCTGTCACAGAAGAGTTCAAGAATATTCTGTAGGTTAAAGAATGAGCATGATGCAACAAAGCAGCAAGCAGAATTACTCATCAGTGGTTATTTTTGTCCAGCACTAGTTGAAAACCAGTAGCAATTTTCCCCCGAAAAGCAAAATGTGCCGAACAAATGTCTGATGACCGGCGTTATTTCAGGGCCTGTAAATACCTTGAAAGTGCCAAAAGATGAAGGGAGAAGAATGAGCAAAAGTTAATGATGGATGAAGCACAACCAATGGACCATCAATTTTCCAGTCTTAAGCAGTCTTAATAAGTTCTAATGATCGTGTTTAGAGCTGAAGGTCTGGTGCTAACTATTTTAATAAGAGGCGAGCCCAACCAAAAAGGTGAGAGGGATGATATTGACGATAGATGCTATGAATCCATGACTAACTAAGTCTTTTATAAAACGATCTTCTACATCATAGAAAGATGTTCATCAACTAAATCGAAAATAGCAATGATCCTACCTAATCTTCTGAACCAAATCTTCCAGATCCGATGTCACTTCCATTAGCCATCTGCAACAACAATAGAAGACCAAAAGAGTAACACCTCAGACAGTTTATCAAATTATGTAGCACCAGCTCACTAAGAACAGGCAGCTATTATCTTATAATCTGTTTCAAGCCACTGGTACTTAACAAGACCCTTCTCCAAAACATCTGGTGACCTGTTAGAAAACCCTCCCAAGATAATGGTGAAAAAGCTGTATGTCAATTTCATGTCTTCTTCAAGTGTTCCCCTTTCTCTAAGTACAAATCAGGTTCAGTAAAATATTGAAGTATCCTGTCTTCAAAGTAGAATCATGTTTAGTGATGAGGTCCGCAAAAAGGGTTTCTTTTGGAAAAGCTTTATTTTAAAAGAAATTTCAGGCATTTTCAATCAAGCAATTTACTGTAACAGTCTTACCCTTGTCTTCTCCTCTTATCCAGCGCTTCCTCTGAAACCTGTCAACATTGGCAAAAAGCTTGAATAGTGATATTGCAATACAAAAGGCATACAGTGTTTGAAATATTCCAAAGCTTATTTTCCTGAAAGCAACCCAGAGGTCTTTTCATTAAATACCCAAACGATACAAACCCATCCATCAGGCCACTTTGTTCAACCCTAAAGAAATTTTTATGCAGAAATAGCATCATCAGCATCCAAGACGTTTTTACGACAACTAGGGCTGCAGAAGTTTGAAACAGCCAGGGACGATATTTCGGGCCCATGAGTGACCACTTGCCGGCGTGATACATTACCGTGGCCCGATGTTTCCACAGCCTGTCAGTTATCATTAAATTCTCCTTCTGGTTGTGTACATAGCTAAAAAAAGCAGAAACTTAGAAAGAGACATGCTACCCTTCAATATCAAGTGGTCATAACCATATCTACCACTATGAACAGCAACAAACCAGCTCCGGCATTCTGGATTAGCAAAGGTGTCATGGTGCGTTGTTGACAAGAAACCGTGGCATAATCCTACAGTAGAGGGATATATTCACAGGAAACTATCAGGCCTTTCTAAATGGCGCAAACAAAGACTCATTGATTCTGCTTTTGCACAAACTCCGATTGGCGCGAAAGGAAAAAACTTGTTGATCTTGACATTTATAGGACATAGCTGGTTTCTTACAGGCAGGCGATGCTTACTGAAAGGCCCGCACCAGATCGTATTTATTCTCTATCCTGGTGGTTTCAATTCTGGATCAATGAAAGTCGACTCCAGCATTTGCGGTGGTCATGATGAGGTGTAGGCACTTTGCTTTACTTGCAATTTCTAAAATAGTGGTAGTAGACGTGGATCAAAGGTTTTGACTTGATATACTGTGAAAGCGGCTATGGCTGGAAGAATATTTGCCAACTAGTGGCAGCATGTCTTAATTCAGGAGGAAATTTATGACTCAAATTTGCTGACAACTTTGTTTGAGCTTTCACAAGCATGAGCCAGATTTTTCAGGACCGCAAAATAATCTTTGCAGGCCCGATGTGGGCCCGAAACGACCAGAGCCAGCAACTTCTACAGCCCTGTATGAAGACGATACAAGAATTTTTTTTCACTATGACGAGGTATCCACCAGAAAGCAAAAAAATGTAAGATTTTCTTCAGCAGTGACCAAGACTACCTAATATTAAATGGCAGGCAATGGTGTAACATTAATTACAAACTTGATAGTTTCGGAAAACGGAGACACCAAAGTGATGCCTTTTCCCATTTCTGTCAGGTTTTGAACCTGTAACTTACCCTACTCCTACTGGGGTTACTGGGGTGGCCCGTGCCCTGAGAGTGGAAGAATTCCAAAACCCGTTCAAAAATTCCTGAAAGATACATTATGTCGCAAAACTTGTACATAACCGAAAACAATTTATGAGAATATTTATGTCGAACAAGCTTAACACAGGGTGTTCTGAGGTTCTGGAATTACCTCAGCCATGAGTTTTGTGATCTGCACTTTGTATAGAATCTTCAGTTTTTCGTGATTTCCATGAGATATTGCATCTTAAAATTCCCTCACCATCTTGGATGGGCTTACAAACCACATACAGAACTTCTTCTACTTCATTCATTCAGCATCAAAAATGCAACCAAAAAGCCCTCTCAAAAAACTAGCTTAAAGCAATACAATGGTCAAAAATGAAATTAACATGGTTGAAAGTCCTTTCAAATTCAAGAACTTTGGTCTTTACCTCATGTAAAAAACTACTTTCATTCCAGAGATACAGTCCTTTAAAGTTGCAAAGTTTCCACCATCTTTCTTTGGCACAGTAATTATGCATGACATGGATTGTGACCAATGAAATTAGGGAATATTCGTGATTGAACTGTGCCCGATCTAAGGACAGCTGAACATGTTTGATTACGCTTCTTTTGTCAGACCATGGATATGTTCAATAAACCAGCTCCAGAATTCTTTTACTCAGAATTCCTTTTACTGGTTGGTTACTATGGCCAGCAGTGTCCCTAGTGATGGTCATAAGTTATGTCATAGCTTAATGTGAATCAAGCAGGGAGGGGTGCATAAATTATCCACCCTTTGAAGCAACTTTTTAGGACAACCCCAGAAGCTTTTCACCTCAAATAAAAACCAAACTTCATCATGTTTCATGTTCTATCCATGATCTGAATATCATTTTTGACCGTTGTATTGCTTTAAAATGTTAAGCAGGAATATAGCGATTCTGTGTTGACAAAAAAGCAAGAGTGATGCAAGTCACTCATCTTTCTGACCTTAATAGATGTACAGGAAACTAAAACACAGCCAGTGCTAAAAAATACATTCGCAACAAAAACATGTTTTAGATACTGAACTTCATTCTGCCACTGTTCTCCAACTACTACTAATCTACTGCACAATTAAAACAGAGTAACTACATTTATATTAAATGAGGGGAAAACCAAAGGAACCTAAATAACTATCTTCTAAATTTCCAAAGTCTAGGCCAGGAATAGTGCTTGCGTTATTGATAGAAGTATACAAAGTTTAGAATAAGTGTTCTTCAATAATAAGAAGTTCAAAATTTCTACTTAATCTTGTTTCTACGAACTTTCCTTTATTGAGGACGAGCTTGGCTGTATCCCGGGTAAACCTGGATGTTCATTCGCTATATTTTTCTGATTTCCTACATGATGACAATGCGATGAAATCACAGTCAATTAGGCAATCTGCATGAAATAGATCGTATTTACCTCCGCCACAACAGCAACACATCCTGTGATAACTCCAGCCTTTGGTTGTGCTCCACTCATCCCTCCGAGTCCAGCAGTCACGAAAACCTGATAATGAAAATCATCAAAATACTATATGTACCTAGGTGCTCTATTTGGAATACCACTCTAAATAGTTGAACTACCAGAGGAAATTTGAACCAATAAATCGCCAGTACTATAGGATATTTGGCTGAAGCCACTGCCATTAAAAATAAAAGAGAGCTTAAGCAACTCGACATTGTGATGACATTGATCCCTGGCTGTCGATTGGGTTTGAAAGTGAATGTCTAAGACATGATTTTGGAACAATCTGCAAGTCCAATGAATCTTGAATATACGGTTTTACAAAACAGTTTTATTTTTCCTTCTATCTTTCGTACAATTTCGTGGTATATCTTCTTGATGTCACTGACGTATTGCAAGTTTAGAGTCCAGACTTTCCCAGCCAGCACTTCAAGATGTGAAAAAAACGTAGCCCAAATTGACTCTGAAAATGGCGGATGAGAGGGAACACTAAATGCAGTTGAAGCAAATGCCGGATAGAGAAACAGTACATAAACATTCAGCTTTCATTTAAGCTTCAATAATTTCTTGACGTTATAATTCTCCTCCAAAGAAAATCTAATTTCACGATCATTATTTCACATTGATCTAACCTTTCCAGCCATATCATTTGTCTTTAAATATTTTCTTCCAGCATTCATCACTGTGATCTAGAACAGAAAAGCAGTCAAAGTCAAGCAGAACTGTCCTACTGGTCTTAGAAAGATGCTCAACCATGAGCATAACTAGCATTTCATAACATTCATAGGGCTATAATTAGTATTTTAACTTCCATCATACTTAGGCCACATAAGCATGATCTTATGTTTTGCGTAGACGCCCGCATGCCAAGAAAAGTAGCCGCATTGCACTATTTTTTAATAATATTTCCGTGTGAAGACATTTCTTCATCACCACTCACTGTTGTTTATAAGGTGCAATGTTGCAGTCTGCCCTACCACACATTAGGTCTATTCTTCTCGGGATCGATGTCTGCCACTGGCAGCTCTGCTCTCATTAGCCGCTTCTCACGGCAACTCGTATTCATGATATCATGACTTAACCCTGATACTGCTTTCTGGATATCAGGAATAAACCATTTCTGATATTCTGTATTGGATTTACACGGACAGTGGTTTTCAATAAACAAACAAACTTGCGCTGTTAGTAGTCCTACTTGTAGCTCAAGGGAAGATGGTGAGTCAGCCATTTAGCAGTCATAACAAAGTGCAAGGAAAAAATACCACGTGTATGGTAATTTTCAGCCTCAAAAAAATGTCTTCCGCGTCAACTCTAGGCTTGTCTACGCAAAACATAGAATCAGGTTTACATGGCCTTATTTGCGGATCATGACCGCGGGTGCTAGGCATAAGTGCATCCATACGTGTATGATCAGATGATTAGAAATGTTCACAATAATCACAGATCTACATTTAAACACTTTGTTCACCACGTTACCTACTTTCCACGTTAGTAGTAGATCGCAAACGTATAAAGCTAGCACGTTAGAGAAGACACAGCAAGTTACAGATCGAAAGGTGTATTTCCGATATTGAAGGACGGGTTAATGCGAGTCAATTGTTATGTTTGCATCAACAGTATTTTGTTACGTTTCAAATATCTAAAAGAATATTTGGAAAAATTTGTTGACAGATGTCCCGTTAATCATATACAAATCTTACGTTTATGTTGCATTTATAGGTGTATCGAACAGCAAAGCCAAATCTACAAGAAACGTAACACACAGCCTGTTCGATACCACTGGTCTGGCTGTCCACAAAACATCTAGAATTTATGGACACCATTTCTAGAAGACATACGGTCATATCACACAGTTCCACACACTCCTCTGCTGATACCAAGAATTATAGCCTTGATTATTCCTAAAGTTACAAAAATTTCCTGAAAAAGACAATATCTGAAATACATATACTGCTTTCATCCTAGAGAAGAGATCATAATGAATGACTTCAGCAGCAGGTAAATAGCTTGAAACTAGCCTTTGCTTCCAGAATACCTTAGAGGAAACCTCCACCAAAATATGAAGTAACTTCCTATCGATGTCATAATGGTCACTGATCAGTATGAGCCTTGAAAAAAGATTAATGCGCTAATGTGGAACGAATTTGAGGAGAAAAAGGTTCCAGATTCGATTCTGACCCATAGAAAGTGCCAGAAAGCACCAGTTCTGCTAGAGTAGACCTGTGTTTTGAGCTATGGAAGATACATCCATAGTTCTGCACTCAACGCTATGCTGCCACAAAGCTGCTAGAGCACGCTCAACTGTGATTGGTATACAAGATATAGCTGGACATAAGCTACAAGATAGGATATAAGCTATGAATAATGAATGAATCTGATATTATTGTTACAATGTTTCATTTGAACCAATGCACATGTGTGCTATAAATCAATTTGTATCATGTGTGTTTTGTGAGGCAACGTCTGGAGCAAGGAAGCTATCATGGATGTAGAGAATCACTATTCCAGTTGAAATAAGTAAAGGAAAGTATCTTTCTAGAATTGAGGAATGGGTATCATGAAAAGATGTAAATGAATGATCAACTCTCGTTAACGTCTTGCATTTGAGACTGACTTATTTTTTTGGTGGAGTTTTCCTGTTTATTCGCATGATAAAGGTAGATTTCAGAAAACTTTACAAACTTCATAGAAAGGATAATACATAGAGAGACAGTACAGAGGTCGATGCTTCACATTAGTCTCCATCCCACATTACTAGAAACAAAATCATCCTCACACAGCCTTAATGAAGAAAAAAGTATATAAAAAAGTAGTGAACGGATGTCAAAATATTTTGAAAAAAGTCTAAAACTGGCTTTTCCATGCTTAACCCTACAGTATGTATTTGTATGTGTGTGTGCATGAGAGCTGTATCAGCTATCCCACAAAGTAGACATATAGATAGTTGAATTTGCTAGGTGGTTGCTAGCAGCTTGGTAAAATGAGGGGAGAAGCGAGTGAGAGTCAGTGATGATGCAGTGGCAGGGCATCATTCAATGCACTTGGTACTGAGATATTTGTATGTGCTTGGTAGTACGCAGCAGTTTTGTTCAGTTTTGAATCAGTGTTGTTGATAGGGAACTGGCTCGTTATTCATGCCTAGTCATCTTGATGTGTGTGTGGGTGCTATAGCACTGTTCAGCTTCCGCAGTTGATTGCGCATGTCTTACTTGCTCCAGTTCATTGCCACAAGCGATGGATAAGCTGACCGAGTGCCGTTCCATCTATGCACTCAGCAGGCAGGTGTGGCATGCTGATCAGGCCTGATCAGGCCAAAATGCATCCATGTCTCCTGTTCAGCCCTTTCAATGATCATTCAGTGAGAAAGGTGTATGAGCTGGTAAGCAAGCATACAATGCATTTTTGAGGTGTGTGCGTGTGTGTGTGTACCGACGCCACAAGCGATGGATAAGCTGACTGAATGCCGTTCCATCTATGCACTCAGCAGACAGGTGTGGCATGCTGATGATGCCTAATCAGGCCGAAACGCGTCCATGTCTCCTGTTCAGCCCTTTCAATGATCATTTAATGAGAAAGGTGTATGAGCTGGTAAGCAACCATACATTGCATTTTCGGGAGAAGCTACTTGCACAGAATTTGTTGACGTTTCCTAAAATTAACCTGGGAAACTTTTAGAACAAATTGCAAGTTGATACCTCCTGTGGTCTTTGAGGTACAGCAAAGATCTGGACGGCATTTGTGATGCAATAGTAAGGCAAGATTGACAAAAAGGAGAGAAAATTGTTGTTCTTGAGAAGTT
Source organism: Scolionema suvaense (assembly GCA_027575255.1). NCBI lineage: Eukaryota > Metazoa > Cnidaria > Hydrozoa > Limnomedusae > Olindiidae > Scolionema > Scolionema suvaense. Next base: position 12,731 of record JAOBRC010305127.1, read on the forward strand.
GAAGGCCATGAAAATACGGATGAAATTACACCTGGCCCAATGTACGATGACGCCATCAAATGATGACATCAGCAAAATTTTTTTCGCATTTTTGTCCTTCTTAGATAATGCTCTATCATCCTACCAATTTTTAATGTCGCTAGCTAATGTCCTTGTCAGAGATAATAAGGGTGAGAGGGGGGCATATACTGTACATCTTCAAAAAGCCTATATTATACTGTAGGGTTAATTTGAAGCATGCAATCTGAACAAACATTTATTTCAGAAGCTCGGTTTCATCACTTTCTTCTGATCATTGATCTTGACCTTCCAGCTAAATTTCAGAGAAATCTATTGAGTGGTTATCCGGGAAAACGTGTTAGTGACATACAGACAGGTGCTCAACAATGTGCTTACCGTTGTTCCATGGACTATGCCTTGAGGTCCAATGTAACAGTAACTACCAGCCGTCATTTGTCCATACATCGTTACACCAAGAGCAAACATTCGGTCAAAATCTTGCAAGGAAGAGTGATTTGGAATGACCTGAAAATAGCATAAATGAGACACACTTACCACAATGCTTCGTTTAAACGCCCCCTTCTTTTAATGATAAGTTGACCAAGTGCTTAATATTAAGCATTAATGCTTAATATTAAGCATTTTTCACAGCTTTTCTTTGT
>JAOBRC010305238.1:0-13391 GCA_027575255.1 Scolionema suvaense
TTTTAAACCCCCCCCCCCCCCCCTCCAATAAAGGCTCCCTTTTTCAGATGATTTTTCAGTTAGCACCCCCTCTATTAAACAACCCCGGCGAATAGACGCCCCCTCTAGAGGGACATTTATTAGAGATACACTAATTAACACACGTAGAACTGCGACCACCGCTACATTATTATGTCAGTTTTGTGGCTTTTATTTCGTATAAGTATATGGAAATATGAAAAAGATGGTGTTTACGATGATCCTGACATGTAATCTAGTGTATATTTCATTGATATATTCAGTTTATACGTGAGAAAAAAAGTGGAATTTCATAAAAATTTAATAGACACCCCCTTTTTTAAACGCCCCCTCGAATAGACACCCCCTAAAAAGTTGAAAAATTTACTAAATGCCCTAGGCATCTAATCAAAGTATTACAGCTATATTGATATGATGCAAACCCTTTTTATGCTTCTCTTTTGCTGTAACCTTGAAACGTGGTTTGCTCTCTAAGAATATTTTCTGTTAAGAAGAAATTTGGGAGGAAAGCCCGAGGTTATGCAGAATGAACTTTTAATTTACCTTCTGTGTTTGTATGTGTGTTTATTTTTTTTAACTTTGAACTTTAACTTTTTAAATTGATACCCCGGAACTGTGCCTGGGGAAATCTTACTCTGAGGCACCTAATAGAAGGGGTCTTGATAGTTGTGGGGGTCGGAAACTCATAGAAACATATAGATTGTGCCAATACTAAGAGCCTGAAAAAGCCTGAAATTTTCTCCTGTGGTGTAAAAAAAAGTAAGAGATGTGAGAAATTAATAAGCAGGAGGTCAGAAAAAAATCCAAAAACTAAGAAGCGTCCCCCCTTCTATTAAGTACCTTGGAGTTCTTATGTATATTGTGCTTTTGATTGAAAATTGCTCGAATTTACCTGTCTATCTGATTTGATGATTCATTTTTGACCAAGCAAGCTTTAGTTGGTTCATTGCTCTAAGCTTTGGCATGGTTCACAGCTTCGTGTAGTAGTTTAGAGATGGTTACAGTGGTTTTATATGAGCAGAAATGTTCTCTTTACTGCAGCTTCTTGTGATCTCATTGGTTATTCTAGAGATGTTAGATATGTATGTGACTATTGACTTACAGTATCTACTCTGCTTTGCTTGAATTTTTTATCACTGTTATTATTTTAAAGCTAAATTTTTGAAATAGAGACAGGAAGTCAGAGTTCACATCTTATAACCATATAAAAATGGTGATGGAATTGCAGAGACTCAAGTTACGATGTCAACCACTGAACATGATATCAGTTGAGTTTCATTGCTTTTCTGAATGTTGGCGACAAAAGTTGAGTTTCATTGATATTGCCTACTGTTGTATAAGTCAGGGGAGGATTTGTGAAAGAAATGCTATGAATTGTAACATCATTGTGTTATTACATGGTATCCCTGTTTCCTTCTAGCTAAGAAGCAGATTCCTTCTGTTGCCTCTCATGAAAAAGAGCAGCATGCTGGTAAGACGATTTCATATACAAACAAGATTTTTGAAGAAAAACTTGGGAATTTTGCTACTTGTCTGTAAACGTTTGGGTGTCCTGTAGTCAAGACTTTGGCATTGTGCACCCTGTGCATATCTTCTCTTCAAATTTAATTGGTATAACTTCCTTTTCTAGTACCCAAAATGCACCTTGAAGAGCAATGTTGCTCCAAAGCTCGATCTCCTTCCTGTGCAAGCTGGTGTAAATCTGTAAGTGCGCTATTTTATGTTTTGGTTGTATCCATTGCTCACATCGCGAACTGACTTGCACATTTTAGCCACAGCTGCTTATTTTGTCCCGCATTTTGGTTGGAAAATAATATCTTGCTTTTAAGTGGACATGCTGTTTTATGCTCTCTAATGCACTTGACTTCAGGGTAAGTGGTTTTCAAGGGCTGTATTGATGGTGACAGGACAAGGCTTCTCTGGAATGTTAAATTTTCTTCTAGTGCTTTTTGTGTCTGGCTAAGGTAGAATTTTTCGTTTGGCAAAAAATGCTCGCGGCTTCAGAAAAATGCAACTCTGGGTCCATTAAACATTTATGGTTTGATACAGAAGTGCTATTAATTATTTTTCTTGCAGATGATTCTGAATCCATCATTAATGGGGCTTTGGGATGTGATGTACTTAAAATGCATTCAGGACCCTACAGAGGTGAGTTTTCTTTTATCTTGAAGCTGAACTTAGGATTCATAATGATAGTGATTTCTGTGTAGAAACTTATTCTGTTCTCTTTTGTGAAACTTATGAATCCAGGAACATTTTTATATTTTAAACTCTTTTTCATTATCACTTCATATTGTTGATAGTGGTCATCTGTGTTTGTTATATCACCAAGGTCATTCTGTTCCTTTTGTAAAGCCATAAATTTGCAACAACGATTCTTAAAGTTATTGAGTAAACTAAAATGAATCTATTGCAGTTTGTGCTTTTTGTTGAGGTCTGTTCTAAGCAGGTTATGCATTCAAACTATGTTTTTCTATTTCTTCCTATTACTTATGTTTAATAGGTAGACCTATTTTGTGCTTAGACAACACTAAAGTTTTGTGCTTTCCAAAAGTTTTGGACGGTGGCAAATCGCTAAAATTGATATCCTGCAAAATTGATAACTTTAGATTCAAAAGCAATTTGTTGCCATAAAGGTTAGACAGCCGAAAAGAAAACTCATGAGTACTGAAGTTCATTGTTTAGGAAACTAGTAAATTATGTAATCTACCATGCTGACACTTAACCCTATTTGCACTGGGTCCTTGGACAGTACGTTCGTCACTGAGGGGAGAGGGGGTAAAACTATCCCCTACCCTAATTTTTGAACAAATTATGGTGAAAGAGTGAAATTTGGCACAGACGTGCAGGAACATGTGTAGTTTTAGAAAATAGCCTAACAGTCTGCTAAAAAGTTCGAATTTTGCTGACCTCAGCAAAAATTTCCACCTATGTATGCAAAATTTCAAAAAAATTGCCCAAAATTTTACTGGACCATAAAGTTTGAACCACTAAAGCTTTTTTCTTAAAATTTGCTTTAAATTTCTCTAAATAATGATTGCTTTCTATTAGTGTAGGCTATTCATGCAGTTTTTGCTGCCTTCATAGCTTTTTTAGCAACAGGAAGTCAAAATTTGGGTAAAAATTGGTCCAAGTACCTGCCAAAATGTCTGCAAAAAACTGGGAAGATAAAAAAAGTTCAAAGTATTTCTTATTTCATCTTATAGCCTATAAAATTATATTTAAAGTTACCAAGTTTCTGCTCTTACTGTCTTAGGCTTTTGCCGTTCAGGAAATATCGCCACAAGTTTACCAGGGGGTAATTTTGCACAGAGGCCCTTTACCATGATCCAGATCATGAAGAGTCGTGCATGAAGGGTAGACACTGCTTTGTTTTTGTTTAACCAATGGACAGCTGCAGTTAGTTTGGTATTAAGCAGTTTGTGTGAGAGAGTAGTGTCAGGCAAGTGCATTTGCTTCCGGTTTTAAATTGGGAACGGTGAGATATACTTGTATGATTTTTTTAGTTATGTGCTTGTGTCTTCTTCTTTCAGTCAGAACTTTCAACATGCATGATGGATGGTGAGAGCTGTTTCTGTTCCTTTCTCTTGGTTTCTGCTTATTTGATGGATGCTTCACAGAACATGGGTTACCTCTCAGAAACAGATTTTTGGTCAGATTATCAGAAAAGATTGTTTTCTTTTCAAATAAAATGTTTTCTGTTTACTACAGAATACCTTAACATTAGAAAATGCTCAATTTAGAAATAGCCTTCAATAAGACTTCACAACATCTAGCGAAGTAGATTCATGTCTAAATTTGTGAAAGCAACTTTGATGGAAAGTATACTGTAGTTGTATTTTTTTCTGAGTAGGATACTGTATTAGCAACCTGACCAAACTTTGGTTGTAGGTTACTGTAAGTGTTAAATTAAGGCCAGTCACTGATACTAGCTATGTGATGTCTTGCAATATATTGAGTAGGAATTCAAATAATTGTTTTAATACTTTGTATTCTGCTGTAGCTAGTGGTTATGCTGGAATAGCTTTCTGGCATTATGTAATGTGGTGTGAGAGTGAGACTATCTTGCTTGTCTGTTTGCTTGGACTACAATTGTTTTTATGCAACTTTACTCAGTCTGTGGATTGGAGCATTCAGTCAAGTATTCGTGTCTTTTATAGTTCTGGAACCGTGCTCTCTTGGTGGCTATTCTGAACTGAAATTCTGCACTGGCTTTAATAACAGGTGAGTTGTCTTTGCCTAAACATCAGCTGTAAATCCAATGATGTATTTGCTTACCAATACCAGCTAATTCGACGGTTCATCATAAAAAGTATTTTAGCTGGTAAATAAACATAATAAATTTGAATAGTGAGTTAAATCTGGTCCAGTTTTCTTTCAGTTTTGTTTGTGTGTGCGTGTGCATGAGCTGGTAAGCAAGCATACACTCCATTTTTTATGTGCGTGTGTGTAGTATTGGTGCTATAGCACTATTCAGCTTCCTGCGTTGATTGCGCATGTCTTGCTTGCTCCAGTTCTTGTATTTCCGTCGCCAAAAGTGATGGATAAGCTGACTGAGTTCCTTTCCATCTATGCACTCAGCAGACAGGTGTGGCATGCTGATGAGGCCTAATCAGGCCAAAATGTGTGCATGTCTCCTGTTCAGCCCTTTCAATGATCGTTTCGTGAGAAAGGTGCATGAGCTGGTAAGCAGGCATACATTGCACTTTTTATGTGTGTTTGTATTAGTTTGGTTATGTGCGTACAGTATATACTTGAAGTCTTAATCTTGATCTTGACAAGGCAGCTTTTTTGCTAATATGACCAATGAAGTTTCGCAAAATCCGATGAATTCATCTACGTTAATTGAGTTGTTTTGTGCTACTATTTTGTTTACCTTGATTTTGCAGACCTCTTGAGTCGTTCCGTCGCTGTGATAACTTTGGAGATAGTGCTGCGAAAAACCTGTTTGATCTATGGTTGACAGGAACTGTGGACATATTTGACTACAAGTTAGCATTAAAAGATATACGTCAGTGCAAACCTGATATGTGGAAGGTATGTCGGCCTTACTCTGCAAGATGCATACCATACACCTCCCGTGAAGTCAAACTGAATCCTTTTTTTTTCTCTGTATTGAATTTTCGGGAAAGCTGTGTGATTCTAGGATTCTATATGTTGATTGTGTAATTTAAAGCTTGATTGGATAAAGTTGTCGAATCATTTTTGTCTGCTGTGTATACCTAGCGCTCCACAACGGTCCTAATGGTATGTAAGGACATAGTATAGATTCTAAGTAAAAGCGCTGTTGTGCATCCTCAAGCATCAGTACATTTCCCAGTTTTCATTCAGACTTCCTACTGACCTATCTTGTATGATCTTCAGCTGGAGGGTGCTTCAAAGAGAACCTTTTCCTTTCTTAAATCTATGCTGAACATGTAACTTTGAACCTACGGAATTGATTAAGTTGCGAATGTATTAAGTCCTTCGATTTCAATCTGATTCTGCAAGGAAAAGGTGAAAAAGTCTCTTTCTGATTTTGATTCTGGAACAGATTTTATTCAAAAATATTTCACCCAACATTACAGCATTTCTCTATTACATAGTCATAATGCACCTTACACAGTAAGGGCCTGTCTTGGTGGGGGTAGTGCAAAGTATGGACATAGAAAGTTCATTTAAAAAAAGTCTGAGCGCACAAAGTTAACAACTGTGCCACATGTACGGGACTATACAGAGGAACATCTCAGAAGGCTATTGTACGATGAAAGCTGCTCTGAATGTACTCCATCTCCAGTTTCCCATGCACCATCAAGATGATGATGAAAGATTAGTAATCACTGCTAGTCGACAGCGATATGGTGAGCCCTGTCGAAATTTTACAACAACGGTTGGAAATTTTTGGAGTCAGGTAGATGTTAGCGCAAAATTTGCTTCATATACAAATCTACGTAAATTTTGCAAGTAATGTTTAACGTAAATGAGGTCAAAAAATAATTCCACGGGAAAATGTGATTCTATACCATCCTGTATTCTAAGAGATTAAAATACCTGAACTTAGGGATTCTGCCTAATGTAGTTTGAATTGGATATACTTTATAGTGCGCAAAGTTATATGTTCTATATGTTTCTTGAAGCTCAGAATGTTGTAAAGGTATGTTGCAGTTGATGGTTCGTGCATTGTGTTTCTGATCTTCCTTACAGGCAATGACTTGCTTGGTTGCAGTGAAACCTTGCAATTATCGTGTGAATCAGCTGCAAGTGTGCAGGTATGATTGATTGTAGGTATAATTATTGTGATGTATCTTGTATTTCTCAGCCATTTAATGTTTTTGTCACCCGATCTTGCTTCAGAAACATATAAAAGATCCTACTCTTAAACTTTATTTTTGGGAACCTATCTTTGTTCTTTATGTGTGCTTAATTGTTGTTTGATCCTTGTTTGTGTGATTTTGTCTTCCTGTTATTGTGCTTTATTTTTCATTCTCTTCCCAGGGAAGATTGTGTTGATCTGTTGGACTCCTGTTTGGACAGATCAAGAATGGATTCATACGTAGACACGAATCGTGTATGTAGTTTATTACTGCCTAATGACAATCAAAATGGTTGTCTTGCAGTCAGAGATTATGTGGAAGCGCCAAAAATGAAGGTAGCTGACACTGGTGAGTTTTGAAGAAGTATCAGTATATCTATTGATGCCTTTGTTGTCCTTTATGCGATCTGTTACAGTGATATCCGACTTGAATTGAATTTCAGTATTCTGTACTTTCATTTATGCACCGATCTATGGGATGATGCCATTGTGTCTGAACAGAATGCAATACACTAGCGTCATTCTTGGACCTTGTTTGAAATGAGGCCCTTACTAGGATGATATAGATCAATACTGGCACTCATAGCTAAACGTGTCTTGGCCGCAGAAATTTAGGCTGTTTTCTAGGGACAAATTAAAAAATTGAGTCACTCATGTTGATCCATCAATTTTAAGATGGTGGCAAACAAAACCTGGTTTTATTTTATGCACCTTTAAAATTCTGAATCTGACTTCCTATAGTGCGTGAGGAGTGATTTTGATTGATCTGTGAATACATACCTCAGCTCTATACTTACTAGATCCATCCACCAGGGCCTTTTCTTTCAGTACAAAGCTAATTGAGGTTTTGTTCATGCCGGAGTGGACGGGTATGATTTGCTCTTATGACTTGCTTATTGCACCCTATGTTTGATCCTGCTTATCTATTGATTTGCTTGTTGAAAGTTGTTTTGTTGTAGTTAGAGTATGATTTGTTGTTACAGTTACGATTCCATGCAATCCTAACCCATGCGAACTTGGTCAGGTATGCATCGTCAACAGAGATTGCACTGAATGGTCAACAAAACCTTGCAAGAAGTACATGTGCTACTATGGTGTGTTAAATTGTATTTTCTGCGTTTTGTTCAAGTACCATAGAAGGGAAAACTTCGTCGGGGAAATGTGACAAAATTTTGTCAAAGTGACGAAAAGTTGTCCCCATAATGTTTTCCCTGACCAATTATTTTCACCGGCGAACTGTTGATTGCAGCGATCACAGGGACAGTGCAATATGGCAGTATTAAGACATGGAGAAAAGGTGTATGAATGTGAAATATAGACTGAAACAGTGATACTGTTTATAGTGACGAGGAGGAAAGTGAACAAGAACATCTTTTCAGCTGAAATGCCTGTTGTCAATATAAGTGATTTTGATGATGAATGAAAATGAGATAATCTATTTGAAAAAGATTTGTTCTGTAACAGTTGTTAAAAATTTTCGTTGGGGAAAATAGACAATTTTTCGGACAAGTGACAAAATTATTTGTGGCGTTCACAAAGTGTGTTTCAAACTATTTTTAACACCAGTGGTAACTTCAAGTTCTTCCCTTTCACTTTTTTGCCATGCAAATGATGTATTGAGATGTTGTTAAAAATACATAAACATCCAAAAAGTTCAGACAGAAAATGTTCGGACAAATGTATTTTAGACATTTTTGGATTTTGGATCAACTAAGTATTGAGTTTCTATGCAAAAACATTTTCGGGCTTTGAAACTTTGGGCATTTTCAGTTTTGTTCAAAATCAAAAGCGTTCCAAGTTTTTAGCAGTTAATGTAGTTGCTGTTGTTTTTCTATACTGCACTAGCATAATAATGTAGTCGTTATGTGTTTGATTCCTACTGCTGTATTTGTCACGAAAGGATAACCTCTTTAACTTTGCAATTTTATCGAAATGAAGACTCAATGGCTTAAAGTCTGATTACGTGGCAATAGAAGTTGTGAAAGCTTAGCAGTTTTTTCTCTTAGAGTGTGCATAATTAAGCATGCTAACTTTTCATTGTATCTAATTTCTGGTTCAACTACTGTTTTTCTATAGGTTGTGCAATTAGCGAGGAGTCAAAGTTGCTCGTTCCAGTTGGTGGCCTAGCAAAGGTATACCATATGAATTAAATTTCTGTTTTCAAGGTTGATGCTGAGACGTATTTTTAGACCGCAGTTATCGAATCTTGTTTTGGCATCTAGCGCACCATTTGCGGAAGCATGTGTTAGTCATGTTTGTTGTAGTCAATCAAACATCCAACTTCAGCTTGAGTAACTGTGATATGTTTTGCTATATTCGAAGTTGTATGGTCAGTTAGAGCTTAGCTTCAGGACTTGCTGTGATTTGAATCTCACTCTTCAAGATCATCTATTTTCATATGAACCTTCCCAAAATTGCGGACAACATGAAGAAATACAATAATTTGCTGATTCCTAGCTGATTGAAGAGTTTTGAAGATGTATGCTGCACACAGCTCTAAAAAGCGGTGGGAAATCAACCAAGACCTGCGATAGTAATTAGTCACCTGCGTCGATTAGCTGGACTAAATCGTGAAAATTTCTAAATTTTTTTTTAGGAAACATGGATTTTTACCAAATGGTGTGGACTCAGCATGTTTTGGTGCTGCACACCAATAATTGCACCTGTTGTGCGGTTTGTGATAACCCCTCCCCTTCATCTAGCATCGCACCTTTGTTTAGGGTGCTTATTCGAGGCTGGCATCTCGTTCCTTATAGTTTGATTTAAAATATTTATACCCTAAACATACAGTATGGTAAATGCATACTGGGTCTTATTTTCGTGTCTAAATAAAATATAGTCATCAATTTTTAAATGACTGTAAGAAGTAAATTACTATATTTTTGTTCATACAGACATCTTTTAATTGGAAGAACACCTCTGTTTTGTTATGGAATATCTTGTTGACTGTCTCTGACATTCCATTGAAAGCATTGTTTCTGTAGATTTGGTGACTGGATGGAAATTGTCTCTATTTATATGTTGATAACACGTGTTCCGTTTAACCCTATATTTCATGGGGGTAAATTTTAGCTCCCCAGGAAACGTTTGCAAAGTTCGAAAATTTGAGGCAGGCCGAAGGCCTGTGGATCAAATTTAGTTGGGCACATTTTGGCCAAGTTTGATGCGAAAAGCTTGTCCCGTTCAGAGGGTATGGAGTTTTTATCACATGAGGTTGAGAGAAATCCTGAGTTTTCCTATGATAAATTACAATGGGGAAAATTTATGCTTCAGAAATGACTCTCTCAGCTGAAAACTACTAACTGCAAAGATACCAATCAATGTTCAGCAGAAAGTACCATAAAAGAGCTTTCGAATGAGTGCTCATTCATTTCCTCATAATGTGCTGTTCCGCATTTAGGTCCAATAGACATTTGGCCCATTTTTCGTCAATGTTTGCAGATTTTACAAAAAATTTGGTGACGTCATTTGAAAATAAGCTGATCTAGGAGGTCATCAGAATGCTTTTTGAAAACTACTGGCAGCTATGTTCATAGCAAAAGCTTAAGCTTCTACCTATCCTAGTTTGGTTTTTAGATTGTACCCCCACCTCCCACCCCCCCTCCCCATGCAACCAGGCTGTATAATAAAGCCCATGCACAATAGAGTTACACTCTCCTTTTGAAAATCGTCTCTTTTTTCTATGATAGCTGTCATATGAAACAGAAGAAGGGAAGTGCTACCAAGTGTGTGAATGTGAGTCATCGTTTTCGGGAACTTATCCTATCACGTACTTTGACAAATGCGAATATTTTGGATGTGAGAAGAGCAAGAAGTGTGAAAAGTACGGGCAGAAATGGGGTGAGTTCCGTCTGTAATACCTTCAGTTTATTTTTGTGTGCCTATGTTTGGTGATTTTGAATTTGCTGAGTTTCGCTTTTTCTCAAGGAGGAGGGAATAATTGTCGATTGCTATAATTCATAACTTGCAACCACAGACTACTTCATTGCATGAAAATTTTATGGCATGAAAATTTCGTGGTGATTTTAATTTCGAGGTTTTATGGGTCAAATTACATTTCGCGGCGTGAAAATTTCGCAGTTCAGGCAAATTACAAATTTAGTGGCATTTTTATTTTGTGATTCAGGCAAATAAACAAATTTCGCTGCTTGTCGTTTTCACAGTTTAAGTAAAAAATAAAACCAGAAGGAACTTGCTTGCTCATTTTTGACTAAATGTAAGCACAAAAAACATTTTACACTTAGAACCCGGATTTTTGGTGCATTTCGATTTTGCGGTTGGCCCCAAATACAATTTTCACGGCATTTCACGGCATTTTAATTTTGCAGGTTTTTTAACTCGACTGCAAAACGACGAAATTTTCATGCCGCGAAATTATCATGCAAAAAGTAGGTCATAATTTAACTGCTGTTTAAGAGATCCGATCTTGCAGAGTCTGCGAGCAGGCTATGTTTTGCTGTGCATGATTGACAAATTACATTTCTGCAAACTTTGTTTATTTATTTGTTTTTGAGTAATTGACAATAAAGATTTAATGCTTTTTGTGGGTGTAATTGATCAGTATAATTATCTCTCCGATGCCAGTTGAAGAACGTGTACTTCTTAATAAGAGGCTGGGTCAGAAACTGTTTTTGCTTCAGTTAGTGCTGCTTACGTTATTACATGAAATTAATGCGTCATGAAATTAATGCGTCATGAAATTAATGCTTCATATAGCGCGGTCTGTGAAAAATTTGCATTTTGGGAGAGTAAAATTAACGCGGTTTTACCAAAAAATACATTGCAATTGTATGAAATTAACGCGGATTAGGGAACAAGTAGAATAAAAAAAGCATTTTTTGAAACTTTCTTTTTGTTCTTTCGTTATGCAAAAGGGTTAAATTCTGCTATCGCACCACTCCTGACACTCTGTACTGCTCGAACCGCTCCCGCTGACTTCAACACCATTTAAAATTGTGTTTTTTACAATTTTTGCACAAAATAAACGTTCATAAAAATTAACACCATCACAAAATTAATGTATCACTAAATCAGCGCGTATATGAAATTAACGCATCATGAAATTAACGCGGTTGAGGGGCAAGCGGCGTTAATCTTATGATTCGTTAATTTCCTGTACTAAGGTAGTTCCTGGAATGAAAGGGATTGGTTCATAAAAGTTGATGTCTAAATGTTCTTTTTCTTGAAGTTTTGACTATTTGTTCCTGACATTTTTTTGCAGCATGATTTATTCTGTTCATTTTTGCAGATAATGGTGCTATCTTCTGGCGAGATTGCAACTTGTGCACGTGTACAGATGGACAGATTATCTGTTCCAAGGCAATGTGTGACAAAAATAAGTACCGAAGCGGTATGGGAAGTTGTTTTGGTTCTATGTGTATATGTTTTACTCCTCCTGTTTTTATATTGCGTCAATGCAATGGTGCATTCACGTTTGTACTCAATGCCTTGATTGTGCTCTGCCGCCTCTTGCCAACTTTCAAGTTATCTAAATTCAGGTCGCTGCCCAAATTTTATTAATTTTTAGCTTCATTCTTGAGAAATGTAATGGCTAATTTTTGGTTTATGAAAATTTTGTGTTCATTTTGCAGGTCGACCCAGGCGACATCATTTCAGAGATTTGTCCAGACAAGGTATGATAATTATTATGTTTCTGTACAAACAGTACCAGCAGACGTTTTTTATGCCTTCTCTAATCAGTTATATTGAAATTACCACATTGACTTAGTTCGTAATAAAGTCTTACTCACGTAATTGTTTCTGGTATCAGGTAATGTGCATGAATCTCAATTAACTATTTTCGTTGAATTCAACTTGTCACATTTTCTGTCATGACTATGTCTCCTCTCTAAATGTGTTTGTAAACATGGCGACAAAGCAGAGAGAAGTGGAAAGGTGTTGTCCTCAGTTGCAGTGTAGCAACTAAAGTGTCACTTGATCTTGAATCGTGTTTGCTGTATATAAAGTGCTGCAAACTCGCCCTCCACCTATGTCTCTTTGATATGACTTTTTTACGTATCTTTGTAGCTTCTGCAGAGTTTCCATGTCCCTGTGATACAGGATTTAACCCTGTTTGTGGGATAAACGGGATGACGTATCCCAATCTGTGCATGGCCAGGTGAGTGCTCTGACTGTACGTTTTGTGATTATATGCTTGCTTCACTCTTTGCGTTTGACAAGTACGTATATATTTTGGTCGGATTTTCATATGGGCAGTTGATGTTTGAACCTGATTTCTGCCCATAAGTGAATTCCTACAGAATAACCGTTTCCACACTGTCGAGTTAAACCAAGAAGTTCAATTTTGGACGAATTAAATTTTGACTCGACAATGTGAAAACGGGGATGAGTTAAACTTTTACAGATTTCACTCGTTCAATTTAACCCGTCGCAAGCGGTGGACTAAATTGGTTGATCTCGTCCTGATAAGATCACAATTGGGACGCGCACTTTGGCGCAGAATTAACTCGACTGCCCCTGATTCCACGTTTTCGAGTTAAGTAAGACAACTTCATTCGTTGTCATATCCACACTGTTGAGTTAAAGGGTTGAGTTAAATATTTAACCTGTCTGATTTAACTCAACAGTGTGGAAACGGCTAATCTCTACTACCCGTTCTAGTATTGTTTACCCCAGGCATTGTTAGGGTTGCTAGTAGAAAAAAGCACCAATCCTTTTATATTTGCATTATGCAGGGTCCTGGACTCGACCATAATCATGATTGTAATTTGTATTTAACTATGAATCTGACAGATGCTCTTCTCGAAGTTCATATGATCATGGCCCTTACGTTCCACATCAACCCAATTGAATATGTGTCACGAATGAATATTTATTACAAACTGATTTTTTAAAAACCATTACCAGCTGATAGCTTCAGAACAAATAAAACAAAGGTCAATCAAAAAAGTTCATCTTAAGCTAAATATTTTAGCCATAAGAAAAACATCTTCTTATTGGACTCCCACTTTAGCGGAAGAGTCCTATAAAATGAGGTCTGTCCGTCCTTCCGTCCTTCCGTCCGTCACCAACGCATTTTCCTGGATAACCGCTCCATGAATTTTTCTGAAATTTGGTGTGA
>JAOBRC010305349.1:0-20928 GCA_027575255.1 Scolionema suvaense
GGGGGGGTTGTTAGAAAAAAATCCAAAAATTAATAAGCGTCCCCCTTCTATTAGGTACCTTAGAGTATTCGCCACGCAGCAACTCTCATCTGATTCACAACTGCAGTCTGACTGATAAACTCGCGACATTGCACTCACATGACTAAGTTTGTGGACTATTTATGAGTTACAAGCGAGTATTTCTTGTCCGTTAAATGGCGAAAAGGTTTGTTTTATAACGTGTTTAACGAACCGTAATTTAAAAGAAAGCGATACAGCTGCTACAAATGAATTTGCACTTAGCCAATATCAGTGCAAAAAGCTGCGGAAAAGTGAAGGACACCTTTTCTTTTATAAGCATAAAGCTTATAAGCATATAGAGGCTGAGATTTTGGAAAAAACTAAGCATGATTTAAGCATACACCAAGGCTGGGAATGAGGTTCAACAGTAATTACTTTCTATGCACGTTGTTTCTTCTGGTTTTACAAAACTTACTTCAGTGCTGTTGCACATAGATTTATGGGATCATTTCAATGTTTTCTAATGCTGAGCTATAAAATAGCAAATTTGGCAACTTTCCGTTTCGCATGATGTTTCAGTGTCAGAGAAATTATATGATCGTGATTCAAAACTCCACCAAGTTAAGCATATGATAAGCATAAACGAACCCTGAAACCACGAAAAATTTAAGCATACTTCAGGCTGAGCTGAAATTACCTGATCCTTATAAAAAAAAGGTGTATTGTCATTTTGCCAAATGACGCATGCGCAGTACAAGAAAGTTTATGAATTTACCCTATTGCGCATGTGCAAAGGTGAAAAGATTCCTGCAGCCGCAGCGATCGTCGCAACATTCGCTGCGGGATCAATTTACTCAGAGCCACATGATTACAATGTCTAGGAGGTGTACCGAGATCCTAGATTTTCTTGATGTCAAATGAAGTTCCACCTTTTCATGTAGTCTGCTCCCAGATGAGCGATCCGTGTTCATCCACGAGTCAAAACACCGAGCAGAGTCCGCAGGCATGTTACGCTTCATAAAATCAACGCAAAGAAATAATAAGGCAGCAATCAGATATCCGTTCAGGTAAGTATATTGTATACTTTCACAGTTAAAACCATATATACAAACTAGAAAACATGTTCAGGGAATATAATACCCGACCTCCACGTAAATCAGGAAACATTCAACGAGACAGTGAATGGCATTGGTGGCGACTCAAACATTGAATAAACTGCAACTGGATGGAATTTTCGTTGATGTATATAATACAATAACTATAACTATATTATTATTATTGTATGTAAATAGATATGAACTAAGAAAAGCATTCAGTCAGTTTAATCGTATCTGCTAATGGCCCAAAGCAGCACGAAATCCTCTTTCCCGTCAACCTTTCTCTTCAAGCCACGTTGTGACCCTGAGAATAATAATAAGAATAAAAAATATAATACAAAATCTGGAATGCATGATTTGCTTTTTCTCACTTAGTCAATGAGTGCAGTTTCTACGCTGAGAGTGCAATGTAACCAGTCTCATGAAAGTAGCACTTAATCACAAGGTGCAGAAGAAACAGGCGAAAAATTAATTTGAAAGGTTGGAATTTGATCGAAAAAAGCTGCACGTCTCTTCACCATGATTACAATGCTAAACGAAGTCTCAAAAAATTAGCATTCGCAAAATTTAAGCTCACTGCAAATTGGCGATTTTTTTATGCACAAGCCAATAACCAGTTCCTCCAGGTATGACATACGACCACTTCCACTGGTCTTAAGTTTCCCAGCAAAAATCACAAAAACAAAGGACCTGAAATATTCCAGAACAACACAAAATGACATCTTTCGACCAACAATAGCCACGTCCAAAGCAAACGGGAGTCTTTTCTGATATTATGCAAGGTCGATACTGAAACATGAATATGACTGCGACTTTTCGAAAATAAAGAATATATCTTTGAAAATCGTAAACCTAACAACGGCCGAATTCGGATCCTGATGTGAAGGTTCGATGGCCATTTGTGGATACAAATGGCCACGCACAGATCGAAAGGGAAATTTCCCACATTTTGCACATGGTGCCGCATATGATAGCTACAGCGTTTCAGTTTCGAACACTAAACTGCAATAAAGCATTTTAAAAAACAGATTTGCAATTGATAAGGGTTTTCAAAAAAAAAATAAAAAATTCCGGCTTGTTAACGATTATGGACGGATAGACGGACAATTACTTCTTGTTTCTTTCACAATATGCTCCTGGTCGGTTTACTCAGTGTGATTTGCTAGAATGTACTTGAAAAGTGAATTTCTTGCCAACGAATATGGGGTCACCTCTTTCAACAGTCTAATATCTTTCATGAATTTTACAAAGATACGCATAAATTTCGATGAAAATTGTCTAAGCATGGCTTAACATTGTGCTACCTTTCAAATACAACCAAACCAGATGAGAAAAAAGTCCCAACATATCCAGTTAACTTAAAAGCGTTATACAACGAACGGCAACTCGGTTGCTTTTACTTTTAAGTCGCTGCATGACTTCAGGGTGGGGTAAAGAGTCACCGTAGTTAACTAGGTAAGCAAATAAAATCAACATCATAAACAAGACAACCAACACTTTTCATACCACAAATTTTCAGAGGGTAGGATATTTTAATCCGTTCTTATTTCGTAAGAATTTACTGCCCGACGATTCACCCCCTCACCATACAATTACAATGCCCTCTCTCTATTATGAACAGTAACACACCTCAGGTCCAAAATCGACGAGAAGTTTAAGGCAAAATAAAAGGACGCTCGAGTGATGCTAACACTAAAGAACAAGAAAAGTAGCACAAAGATGAACTTACAATACAATTTCTGTATTCCAACTTGGATGTATTCTCCGGAACTTTCTGCGTCTAACAACTGGTTTTGACTGAAATGAGTAGGTTGACTAAGACTTGATGGAACAGGATCATTACTCGTTATTGAATCTTTGGAGCATAGAATATTTATCCCATAAACAGTACTTCTGCGGTCTCTAACATATAGCACATTGGTGTCTGTGTCGTAACCAACCAGAGAAGTAACATCACGACGAAGAGCTGAAAGAAAGAGACCGAGATTGTGCAGTTTATTGCAAAGCGCGTGGGCTCATCTACGTATACAGAATAAAAATGGTAGATTTACTCATAGCTTGCTGCCGTAGAATTAAATCCAATAGTTCAAGACGACATCTATTGTCTACAGGTATACGCCTATCAATAGATATGTTTTTTTTAAAAAAACACATTTTTCGCTGTTTACTGTAGACAGCCAGATACTTAAATTCTAACAAGGGAAGAAAATAAAATAATACTTAAATGAAGACAACATGTATAAAACTTCAACACTTTCATTTTAAATGTAAAGAAGTGAGGCAGAAGTCACTACTAACCCTACTAGACCCGGTGTGTGTGTGTTTGTGTTTGTGTTTGTGTGTGTGTGTGTGTGTGTGTGTGTGCGGATGTGGGGGGGTGGTGGGGTCTACCAGGTTCCCCCTTCCACATTTTTGATTATTGCTCCAGAGCCGCTAAAGCAAAAGCGGTGAAACTTGATGACTTTGTCGGAAATTTATCTGCGACAATTTTGGCCGCTAAGAAAATTTCCATGGCACCTTCTGTGCCCTGACGTCAGCATTTTTCTTCAGGGGGTTATGGTAGAATACTGTATGATGACATCATTTGTTTTACCCACATTTATCCCCTATTTCTAAGTTATTACCACTATTTACAACTTCCCTTACGTTCTGGGTACCTGACGACTAGTCATAATCCATTTTCAAAGATATTTTGAAATTTCGGAAATTTTCCGAGCTGATGCAGGAGACTTTGAAATATGATGATGTCAGCATGATTAATGACCATCTGTTGACGTTTTACCACCTGTAAAATGTGCACTATACCATGGACTATATTCCTACCAAGTTTCGTGGTTGCTGCTTTACTACAACTGAAGTTATGGAGGGAGGCTTTACCGGATCTGAGAAGCCAAAAAAAGCCTGGGTCTGGTAGGGTTAAGCAAGTACTGTAAAGGCAAAGACGATTAGAGTTTCAGAAAATCCTAGCACTGAGCGATAGTGAAGAGATCAGCCGAAGACCTCCACTTCGTCAACTCAATTCAACCACTAAACAGTTGACCAGGATGGAAACAGACAAAGTCCAAACAAACTTTTTCTGGCAACAAGCTAAAATTACCTCTCCATGCAGTTCACTAGGTAAGTATAACCTGCCTTTGCTAGTCTCATCTCATTTCGATACATAATAAGCTTGCAGCAATTCTGCAACGTAACACAGATCAAGAAAAAAAGTACTTTTTGTGAAAAGCAAAATAGAGCAAGTCACAAAATTAGTGAACTACTACATACTTAATTGAGAATCTCAGAGATTAAAGAAAAAATGACACATAACGAATGACAAAAACCCAATGAAAGTGTTCTGGAAACATTAAAAAACCCTAAAAACATGAAAATCACCATTTTGAACGTAAATTGCCAACCACAGACATGGCACATCAGACTTGCCCCTAAGAATGACTATAAGGTCAGAAACTTTCGCGGGAAGAAATTTTCACGGATCAGCCAAGTCGCGAAAATTTTACATTTCGCGGCAAAAAACTTTTGCGAATTGGCCTTTGTACATATTTTTGTGGAAAAAATCTTTCGCGAAAAGGTCTTTTTCAAAAGTTTCACGGGAAAAAAACTTTCACGGGAAAGATAAAATATGAACGAAGTATGTTTTAGTTGAGCTTCATTGTTTTCCTAGAGATAATCTTCAACGATTACAATGATGCTCCTCTTTTGCTCGCTTCCCCCTCTCTTGTTGCCGTGGCAAAAAAAATTGCAAGTGCCTTTAGTTTTTGCCCCTTTCTTTGTTTTCTTTTTCTGTGGCAGTTCCGAATATTTCGCAGGAAAAACTTTCGCGAATGAGCCTTTTTTAAACTTTTGAGGAACAAAACTTTCACGGAATGGGCCGTAGGAAATACTTTTATTTAACTGAGCCAAAAATCGTGAAATCACGCAAGTTTCTTCCTGTGAAAATTTCTGACCTTAAAGTACTCCAAAATGACACAAAACGGATGAACCATTTATGATCTGAAAAAAACCTTGAAAAGAGCCATTTTCGGACGTAAATTGCCACCTGCAAGCCAAATGAGCTTTTCCGGAGACATGGCACATGGTTCGCAATATGTATACAGTTGCCCCAAATATTCACACCAAGTATAACAATGAACATATTGACCGTTCATGACATATGTGGAAAAACCCCCGAAAATTGCCATTTTTGGACGTAAATTGCCACCCACAAGCGTAGCGAGATTTTCCGGAGGCATGGCATATGGTTCAAAACATGCGTACAGCTTCCCCTAAAATTCAAATAAAAAATTACAAGAATCGGATGAACAGGTTTTGAAGCATTTAGAAAAAACCATGAAAAACACCGTTTTTGGACGTAAATTGCCACCCGCGAGCCAAACAAGATTTCCAGAACATATGGCATACGGTTCAAAACATGCGTAGAATTGGTCCAAGTGTTCACACTAAAAATGACAAGAAACGGAAGAACAGTTTTTGATGTATTTGGAAAAAACCATGAGGAACGCCATTTTTGGACGTATTACATCGCCACCCGCAAGCTGAACGAGAGTTTTCCCAGATATGCCACGTGGTCTACAACATTAACTGCTTTTGCCCTGTAGTTTCATACAAAAAGTTTAAAAACAAAGCCATGAACAGATTTTGAAATATTTTTGGGCCTAAATTGCTACCTGCAACCCAAACAAAATTTTTCTTCAAAATTCTGGCTTCATCTCTTTTCCTCAATTACAGATTGTCACCTTCACACCAAAGTTCAGAGAAACTCCTGGAGTGATTATCTGGGAAAATGCGTTGGTGACGGACAGATGCACTTAAGCAGGAGTCCAAAAGATAATCCAACATAGGTTAAACATTGAGCTTCACTAAGTGATACTAAGGTTGGACGAAGATCAAATCTCTCATAACATCATTTGGACAAGTACATCGCTGCCAAGAAGAAAGTGCAACAAGAAAAACTGATATGAAACATTTCCAGTGCGAACATCAAATGCAAATTTAAAATGGAGTAGAAACATGGGTATAATAATTTATCTGTTCACCTTTCCACGAACAGTTTTCTGCAAACAAGATGAAACATCTGTGGCTGTAGCTGGTAAAAAAGATACACAAGAAACTAAGTTAGATGCAAATCGTAAACAGGAAATACTACAATTAAACAGTAAGACTTTCATTCTTCCCAACATACTCACCACGAAGTGCATCTTTCCGACAAAAGACCATACATCCGCAAGAGATCGTCTCCTAAAAGGTTTCAGAAATCTTTTCTTGTATCAGGAACAGAACAGATCTGATTTGAACGTACTGCACAACTGCGGAAAGGAATACTTAGCTTCCCAACAAAGCGTTCTCATACTGAACTACTTCGAACAACTGAAATATCGATATTTCAAGGATTTGACCGGGGTCCGAATAAAGGTGAAACAAAAAATTCAACAAAAAGTTCTGAAATGTGGTATAAAAGTTGCTCCATCTTCCCGATGATGGCAGAGACACATGTCAGATTCGCAGTTCTAGCAGCCAGACTAACACTATTGACCAGTTATCGGAAGAACATTTTGTATCCAATGAATTTTATCAGGAGCAGCCCCTTCCAAACAGTAAATACCTTGTTTATATACGAGAGCTGGTTGTTGTTCATGATAGCTATTAAATAGCTCCTGGGTATCAACCAGAACATATATATATTCACGATATTTCTTGAACCAGCTATAGTAAATACCTTATCAGGCAATTCTATTCGGCAAATGTGATGAAAGGATGATGCAAACTTCACCCGGTAAATAGGTTTACTGAAGTTTCTTAGCATTCATTTCCTATGACAAAGTCAGTCGAAATTGATGAAAGTTCGACCAGGCAATGAAAATTCCCCCCCATAAAGTATATTGCAAAAACAAGTTCTCAGAGTCATTTACACCCGAAAGCTCTGCAGAAAACAAAACCAGGATTTTTTAAATAACTATCCAACCAATAACATCAAGTCACCTTTCTAGGAAACTACAAATGGTTTGCTGCAAAAAGAAATATAATCACTAAAGCCATGCAAATATTTCATCTTACAGAATTTGGCTTTAGTGACAACAAATCCGAGCGTTTCAGACAAGGCTATCAAAACTGCTCTTGGGGAGCTTCTTCGAGAGCGAGGAGGGGCGTAATAGAAGATCTTTTTCCCGACATAAAGACAAAAGGTGTAGAAACAAAAACCTAGACATATGTACTAATACGGAGAGAAAAGACGCAAGAATCCACCGAAATTCATGGCTTTCCTAAAATATTGATCACATGAGGAAGGGGTGTCTGACCAAACCCTATTACCGAGCACTGTAGAAAAGAGCAAAATCTCCAGCTTAATTGGGGGTTTACTAAGAACTATTGTGTGATCAAACAAGGAACGATCCACAATAAAAGACGACCTTTTCACTAAAACATTCATTTTCTAATTTTAGTTCAGCTTTTTGTTTGTACCACAAAAAAGTTAAATTCATAGCAAGAAGTTGGTCAGAAGAAAACAAACGCGACACTTACAGCTTCCAACTATCGATGCACAAAAACAGCCATTCTCGTCGATCATCTACTATATAAGATATCGATGTGGAGTAATCTGTAGTTGAATCTAAATGAAACAGAACTGGTGTCTGCCATCATGGACCAGAAATAGAAAATCTACCCATATTTTGATATATTTCTAAACCCAACAGATGCCTGGCTTTCTGACACAATACAGTGATGCAGCGTCCTCTAGGCAGTGAAATAGTTGATCCTTTTCCATAACAACTGTTTCCACAAGGTTGAGGAAATGGACAAGTTCAATAGTGTGACTTATCAACAAGTTAAATTTTGATATGCTCATGTAATGTCTGCTAACTCACCCAACCAGTCAAGATGGATGAACTAGATCAAAATATACCTTATCTTGCGTCTTGCATCTTGTGTCAGCCCAAATTTAACGCTGATTTTAGTCATTCAACCCTGGCCTAATTCAACTTCACCAGTCCTAATTTAATGCCGGCTCTTACTTCGTCTTTTTGGTGTGAAATACAGGTCATATGCTCACAACAAACAACTAGCACCGACCCTGATTATGCTGGTAGTCAAAAATTCACACCATTTAGGATCGGGGTAAAAAGGGCTGATAAGGCAACTTGACTTGTCAGGTTTGGAAAGGACTGATAAGGCAACTTGACTTCTCGAGATTGGATCCCACTCTGGTCATCAATCCACCTACCCTCATTTCAAAGACGCTACTAAGATGAAAATCATATCGCAGAGTTTCTGCTTTTTTGCCAAATCTCCTCACCATACAAAATTAATGCACAAACGGGAAATGAAATTTCTACTGCTGCATTCAGTATGGAAAACTATGAAAAGTTACCAAATGTATGGGGTAAAAACATTATGTAGAGGAAAAATATTCTACGTCAATCGCTATGTAAAAGTGGCGGAATCTGGCCTCCAGTATGAATAGCGTCTTTCTGAAAAACTCTGAAAAAAGGCCACACATCGTCACCTGCAACTTGAAGAATTTTTTTTAAGGAAATATGGCTCCATCGTTTCACCTCCCCACAGCTATCTGAGAAAATGGGTTGCTGACAGACAGACAGACAGACAGACAGACAGACAGACAGACAGACAGACAGACAGACAGACAGACAGACAGACAGACAGACATCTTATACGAATCTTTGCAAGCAGGAGTCCAAAAATAAAACAAAACGAGTGTGGATTTATGACAACCTTAAGGGATAAATTTTTTCGTGGATTTATTTTTGCGAGTCCAATTTTCGAGATGTTTGCGTGAATTTATTTTTGCGAATCAGGGATTTGCAAGATCTGCAGAAGTATTTTAGTCAATGCACATCACCGAAAGAAAAGGATGAAGTTATCAGCATGCAAACTGAGAGAAAGAATGAGTCTGAGCACATTGTCATTCATTAACGATCAAAAAATTAGTTGTTTTTTGGTCAGGTTAAATCTTCAATTTGATAAACTTTGATTGGATTTAATTTTACTGACATGAATATCAAAAATCAAACATGAACGAAGTATAACAGATCTAATAAAAAAAAATCAGCCAAATACAAATTCCAGACCAGGAATAAGGAAAAAAATCTCTCAGGTAACACAATACTCACTATTTGATGTTACATTGATAGTTTCCGAGATGAGCTTGGGCTGGATAATTTTTGAGCAGCTGGTGTCCTCACAATACGAGATACTGATAATTAGTGGAGTTCGTGATAACAGAGTTGTTGTTGCCATAACCTTGATTTCCATCTCCATAGCAGGAATGTAATACAAAATAGGTGTCTGAGGACAAAAGAAACAAAGACCTTAATGCTTTGACTGCCAAGCCCTTTTGTGGTCAACGGCCAATGACGCGTATATACGTCATGAAATATATAACGGAGCGACCACAGCGAATTCCTGTCAGCGACCAATGATGTATATATATGTCATGGCGGTGGTACCTCGTCAAAATGTCTGGTCGCTTGAAAGTTCCGCTATGACGTATGTATACGTCATTGGTCGTTGACTGCAAAATGCCTTGGTTGTTCTGAAGGATCCGCCATGACGTATATATATATGTCATTGGCAGTCAAAGGGTTAAAGGAATTAATGTTAGCGGGACTTAATTTTCTCGAGGACATTCTTTTGACATTTCATGGGCATTAATTTTCACGAATTGCAATGACTGACATATTTTGCGGGAATTATATTTCAAATATATACGATGTAAATTAATATACCTTCACTCAAATTTCGCGCACATCTAATTTTCGCTGCAAACCTATGCACAAATAATTGATTGACCGAAAATACCTGTTTTTCGCGCATTTCGGTGCGCGAAAATTTTCATAAGAGGGTGCGTGAAAATTAAATTTTTCTTGCCTGATCACCTTGCAATACTGAGACCCTGCAGAAAAGTTGAAAGGATTAGAGGAAAATTGGGTGACTAATCACAACTGCACATGAGTACTTATTTGTAGGCAGTTGTTTTAAAAAAATCAGTCTGATTTTCTGGGCTTAAGCATGCGCAAAAAAAATTAGAGCTTTATTCTTCTGTACGAAAATTAGATTTTCACGCAACAGCCCTGCGCGAAAATTAAATGTGCGAAAATTAAACTCGAGCGAAATTTGAGTGAATTAAGGTATTTAATATTTAACGGGAATTGCATTTTGCGCAATAAGATTTTCAGTAATTTCGTGAATTGGCACTTTCAAAGGCAGAAAAGGGAATTATTTTCCGCAAATTTCAGCAAAATTCGTGAAAATTAATTGCCGCGGAAATTGATTCCCTTAAGGTACACTGAATAACTAGAATTATTTTTCAACCAAATATTTCCCAACCTTGTTTCAACATCAACATTTCATGGCCTTTACGTCTTTATTATAAAAAACAACCCAAGGTGAAGAGCATAACCTTTGGATGAATGGCAGCAACAGCTCATGTCTAGGATGTCAAATCATCCTGATTTCAACCCACATTCCTGGGCTACTTTAAGCATCAATGTTTACAATCGCTCAGTTAACAATCAACATTTATAACCTTCCTTTGTTTATACTTCAGAACCCCTTTAATAACATGCAACAAAATGCTAACATAATACAAGTGGCTGTTCTTTAACAGGACAGGCAGAAGTTGGAAAAGTGTGTGCTCCTTTTGTGTTCACAGTGTCACCTTAACATTAAAACTTTACTACGTTTGGAGAACAAAAGTAAATACAGTAAGTGCTTTCATGTTGTACGATGTGAACAGAAAGTTTCCTGTCCCCTACCCTACGTCACATGCATAATTAAAATAGAAATGCCAGTTCGAAAAGAACATAATGGCAGCACATGGTTGTCAGCAGTGCGATTTTCGATACTTTTGAACAAGATTTCCTCAGATTCGGAGGCAAACTAGACTGAATGGAAAGAATGATTTAGTCACTGTGCCTAACTGTGCCGTTTGATGCTAATTTTTATTTGGACCAAACTTCTCCTTTAGACAAATGGACTCACATTTGAGTCTACACCAAGTTTCATGCTTATAGCCTATTGGAAACAAAAGTTATTGAGGGTGGGGAGGGAATCCCCCCTGCCCCCAGTTTTGAAGAGCCATGACTAGACAGAGGCGGATTCAAGCTAAAAATACAGTGTGTTATACTCGAATTTGGGTACATTAGGGAAGTTGTTCTATAATCGACTTGCTGTTCTTCGAGGACCGAAACGCAGTTCTTCCCTTGTCAGGTTTCAGCAATTGAGGCTTGGCATAAACGCGTCAATTTTTTGCATAAAAACATACCCCTTTCGAATACGACTCAATGTCCGGCAACCCTCTTCTAGTTGTTTGCGTCAATATACATTATTTGGTTGCAGGGCGGGGACAACATTAATCCCCTCCACATGAGATAGAAATGCCAGCACCCAAAGAGCTGCGGCCAGAAAACTGAAGACGTTTCCTCATTCACAGCAAACAATGGCTACCTGACATATGTCTGTAGGCTACCAAACAAATGTCGGTAGGCTTTCCATCACAGCTATTCAAAACCTTTTCAATTTCAGCTTTCAAGACACTCTTCGACACAGAAAGCAACATTTCGAAACATCTGATTGATCGAGAGGCTCCTTACTTCAGGACGCTACTACTAAAAAGTGCAGTTTTATTGTATTAAGGTCTTACAGCAAGAACTTATATTTTCTGCAGATGTTACCAGTCAGAAAAATCTGAGCCTTTTACAGAATTGCAATAGTCTTGGCTGTTGCATAGCGATTCAAGTTTCTACACAGAAGCATCGCATGAGACCTTATGTTCTGGCTGTTTAGATGAATCCATAATCAACACACACTTAGGGAATATCAATGCACTTACTAATGGGATTTTCAGCCATGCATATTTTCTGCTTCAAGAATGGCTTTTTGAAACTGACATTTCCTCAAGAAGGATTCTCACCAGAATTTGAAGCAGGTGGGTAGATTTGCAAAGTAGGTGGCTCATAACAATTGAAATTTGAAACCTCTCAATACAATGGATCGAAAGTAGCCGGCGCAAGTGTTAAAACTAGGGGGTCTTTGCCACGCCTACTAGCTGCTAATGAGAAACCTGCTGAAGTAAGAACACCGCATAACCTTTTGCCATGAAATAAAAACTAAACGTCACATTTTAGTGTGCGCCTTAAACTAACAAAATTTCATTTTTACATAAAAACTTATAATACTTCAACCGTAACGCTTTAAAGAAATGTCACTGATAATCCACTGTTCTGGCGAATTGTTGCGTGAGCCCAATACAACTACAGAGCTTTACTTTTCTACTAAGGTGTATTTCAACATTTGTCTTACAGTACAGGCTCTGGCAACCTCAACTTCAACAGCTTAGTACTATAGATCTAACCCTTCTTGAAATAAAATTCGCCACCTGCCATAATAGATAAGTGATTTCTTGCTTACTGGGAGCGGGACAATAATGAGTCAGTGAGCTTTAACTGCCGAAAAATTGTTGAAAGGTTTCAATTTTTTAAGATCCAGAAATCAAAGTGAATTTACTGTAATGAAGTTGATTTGAGTTCCTTGCTTATGTAAGAGGTCCAAATAGTAGGACAGGAAATTTTCAAATGCCATCTAAGGCTTCACTCAAATTGTTGAAATCTTTCAACAACTCTTAATGTTGAGGAAAATTATCAAAAAACATTGATCTTTGCATATTCTTCACCGTTGATACAAATAAGAAGCCAAAATGTTAGACAAGAAATTTTTAGAGGTCATCAGAATTTTAAAATTGATTGATTGTTGAAATATATTTCAACAACTCTTAATGTAGAAAAAAATGATCTCGTACCATTGATCCTAATGTATTCTTGACCACTATGACAAACAAGAAACCAAAATGTGGGATAAGAAATTTTAAGATACAGCTTAATATCGTTTTCGCTCTTATATTGGTGAAGTCTTTCAATTATTCTGAATGTAGAAGATGATGATCCAGCAACACTGATCTGTATGTATTCTTGATTTTTAACGCAAACAAGAAACCAAAATGTGGGACAAGAGACATTTAAGAGTTAAGAAGTGTTATTGATATTTTTACATCGCCAAGAAATTTTTATTTGCAATTGACTCCTATTTGATGGATGCCAGCAGACCACCTCATTTTGTTAGGGAGTAAATTTATCCTTATGTTCTAGATGTTCTTCCACATTTGTGGCATTTTAATTTCGCGGTTCAGGCAAAAATACAAATTTTGCTGCATTTCAACGGCAGTCTAAGTAAAAATAAAAACTAGGCATTTGCTTGCTTGCTTGCTTGCCTGCTTGCTCCAAAAATGGCGCGTTTTTCACTGGCTTTTGACTATATATAAACAAAGAACACGTTTTACGCCTTAAAACCTGGATTTTTGGAGCATTCTAATCTTGCAGTTGGCCCCATACAAGATAACCCTCATTCCCAGGTCTTCTTTTGCACGAATTTAGCATCTAGTCTCAAAGAGTTTGGTCACTAACCTTGTCATATCATTACAAATCACATTCTGCGTGCGATGAGGGGTGCCCATTGTTCATTTCCTAAAGGCATATACCACAAATATGGTGCAGTCTCAGATGGCCCTCTGTAAAAGCAGGAACTGGGAAATGGAACAGGAAAACTGCTGCAAGAACAACTGAGTAAGTGCATGGGTAAGCAAGTGCTACTTAGCCGCAAGAGCAGGAAAAAATCGTAAAGCAAATATATTACTGGCGCTATGCAGACAGTTTTGCGTGGTGCCATGAAACTGAGGCACCGGCCTAAATCCGCCTCTACTAGAAACAGTTGCTTCTAACTCATAAATAGTCCACAAAAATTCAGGTTAACTCTTCCTTTACCCGTGTGAAAGAATATCGAGCGAAGCAGGTTTATTAGTCAGACTACACTCATGTAGCCAATGAGACTTGCTGTGTGGTCATTATGCTGGAGTTAGAAGGGACTATGCTAGTCTATGACGAGTCAAAAAAAGTCCAGTACGGATAGGGTTGGGACAGTAGCTGAAAGCCCTGACAGGGATAGATTTAATGCCTATAGGGCTGACATCATAGCTTACTGACAGAAAAATTGGTAATAATCTAAGACTATTTGCTTTTGTCACTGTAGCATTAATTCTAACACGCCCCTGGCCATCCCACAATGCATTGCATGAGAACAAATTGTAAAAAGTTCTGTTGGGGAAGCGAGTGAGAAAGCGATGACTTGTGTTAACTCAAGGATTATAATGATTGTTTTCTTGGCAAGAGGTAACTTTTATGCCATTAGAGCTGCTCTTAATGAAACGCAATAGGGTATGGTCGTAGAGACTATATTTAATTAAGTATGAATGATGTGCAAGAGATGACCACGATTACTTTATTAACACCACAATTCTATCTAATTTGCCATTAGTTGACATGGATATACCATGTAAATCATGATTTTATGTGTTGAGTTGAGCTAATAATCATATTATAGCTGCGCTAATTAATATTGATGTTACCAAGTAAGATGTACTCGTGGAAAAATTTGCATTTTCACTTTCAAAAAACAACAAATCACCATCATTATATCAACTTACGTAGATCCTGGCTGCATTCTTTGAAAATTTTTTAACAGCTCTATAACAGCAGTCACGCCATGTTACGTCCAAAATTCGTACTTGTGAAGGTGCAAGCATGTGAGCATGAACATGGAACAGACCTGCTACACTGGCACTGCTGTGATTCATGAACAGGTGGAGTGAAACAGGAGCGCTAAAACAAAGACTTACACGCATTATAGGAGCAAAAAGGATGTCAGAATTTACAGCTAGATGTGTACAAAAAAAACATCAAAGGAAGAACAAAAACACTATCATTGAAAAGGATAGACATTAGCCATTTGGCTAGTCTGCTTTAGCTGCACAGTGTAGATATGGAAGGCGACCTATGTAAACAGACGAGCTACACATATTATAAAGCTTGTCACTACCTGGCTTGTCAGCATAGAAACAGCACCAGACCACTTGAATGCAGCGACACAATTTCTGTCAAAAAATTGTGTGTGAAGGAGAATGAAGGTACAACACATGCTACACTCTGTCTATCACCACTCTGTCTATGAGAAATATGACTGCTCTCCACGACAATTGCTTGATTGTATTCTTGTCCCTTAGGTTCTCTATAAACTAGTAAATTCCGTCTCCATGTATAGCAGAAGTGGTCACTGATCATGACCACTGGGCCGCCCACATCAGCATGCAGAACATCACAAGCACGGGTCATCGAAATAAAGGTCTGAAATCCGGACGTGGGTATCGATCTGATGATCTGCTACATGGAGGTGATTTAAAGAACCCTCTATATTTTGTTTCAGTGTAAGTTTTCTATTGGTATTGCCAAATGTCTTTGCACGTAAGTATATACATATCATCCTTTAAAGGATTTTTGTAATAGTACAGTAATCAATGTAAACTCAATGTAAACTAATAGTGATAATCAATGTAAACTATGTAAATATTCAATATAAACTACGTAAATATGCTGATAAATAGATAATTCCTGGTACTTTTCTAATGCTGGCCCGGCACCTATCTTCATTGAACTGTGCGCCTGTGTATATATCAGTATGTGCGTACCTGTGTGCATTCTTGTCTGTGCATGCATTGTGGTAATGCCACTTTACATAAGAGTTCTATCTACTATCTCTACAAAGAAGACAAATATATAGTTTTAGTTACTAGGTGGCAGCTAGTGCCTTGGCACAATGTGGGGAGAAGTGAGTGAGAGTCACTGATGGTACAGTGACAGGGCATCATCCAATGTACTTGGTCATGAAATACTTGTATGTGTTTAGCAGTACGCGACAGTGTTGTCCACTTTTAAATGAACATTGTTGATAGGAAATTCTCCCGAAACATTTATGTCAAAAAATTTAAGGATGATAGCACCACCGCGAGAGTATCGGAAGTTAATGAAATAATGTATATGTATCTATGTGTGTCTGTGCATGAATGTGTGGAAATGTGTGCTTGCATATGGTATCAATATGCCACTATACATGAAAGTTGTATCAGCTATCTCCGCAAAGTAGACATATAATTAAAAGTAGTTGCTAGGTGACAGCTAGCAGCCTGCTACAATGTGCGAAGAAGTGAGTGAGAGTCACTGATGGTACAGTTGCAGGGCATCATCCAATGCACTTGGTCCTGAGATATTTGTATGTGCTGGGTAGTACACGACAGTTCTGTTCAGTTTGAATGAACATTGTTGGTAGGGAATTACTTCGTTATTCATGCTTATTCATCTTGATGTGTGTGTGTTTCTGCTCGTTTCTGGTGTGTTATGTCTTGCTCCATGGATGGTGTCAATGGTAGGTGATGAAGTTCATTATTCATTTTTCTTTAACGTGTGTGTGTCCATGAGCTGGTAAGCAAGCATACATTGCATTTTTGATGTGAGTCGCTGGGATGGAGTTCAGGTCTGGTGAGGCATCTCCCGTTGACTCCTACTACCAAGCCTGTACGCGCACTTTTTACTCTTCTAAACTTTATATTTTCATGTATGTATCTATGCTGATTCTCTGTTTTATCTACGCTATTGTATTAACTTTTTTTTTTTCATGAAAGGCTATAAAGTTTTACAAATTCAACCTTACAGTCAGAAAGCTCTTCCTGAATATACTTCTAGTGATGTATTTGATTTTTGGCTTATTTTTCTTGTAAAAGCTTCTCTTTCGAAATTCATATCGTCAACCAAGTAGATTTATATATAGCTCATTTTTGACAAATTTCAACGTTGACTATTGCCCTGAGAGTAATCATTGACATTGTCAACAGAACAGCATTTACTGCTTAACCCTAATTCTTACGGATGTGTCGTTTATCTCGTTTATCTTGTTTTTTTTTGTTATAGCTTGCTAGTATTTATCACGTTTATTTTGTAATCCATTTCAACTTTTGTTATGGTTCCCCAGTGTGGGTATACCTTGAAAGATATATGATAATGATGATGATGATGAGTATTGGTGCTATAGCACCGTTAAGCTTCCTGAGTTGATTGTGCATGTCTTGCTTGCTCCAGTTCTTGCATTATCCGTCGCCACAAGCGACGGATAAGCTGACTGAGTGCGGTTCCATCTTTGCAGTCAGCAGGCAGGTGTGGCAAGCTGATCAGACCAAATCAGGCTGAAACACGTCCATGTCTCCTGTTCAGCCCTTTCAATGATCGTTTCATAAGAGAGGTGCATGAGCTGGTAAGCAAGTAAACATTGCATTTTGATGTGTGTATGTGTGTGTGTGTGTGTGTGTGAGGGGTATCAGGTCCTGATGTCTTGGAGCGGAAAAATCCGATAAAATTGGCCTATGCAAAGGACAATCCACTAACATGTTTTTCACCGTTTCTGGGACGTGTTGTCCATTCGATCAATAGCATCAAGCGGCATCGACCTTTTCTGGCCCCACAAATCAAGTCCCTGAAATGTAACCCCACCTTTCAGTCTGTATTTAATCTTATCAAAACAAGTCAGCTGCACTTGGACCAACTGTAAACTGCCTCCGCACCTGTCGCACCTTCAAGTTAGCTCGCCCGATGACCATTTTTATACTGCTGTGGTAAAGCGACGAGCAAAATATCTTGTTTGGCTTTTCCGAATTTATCTCGTTGGCTTAGCTCGATACTGTAGAAACGTTTATTGCTATATCCGGATATAGATCCAAGATTTTTTAATGCAGAAATTCCAGCAGATCTAGCTTGCATTTTTTTTACAAAAAAGTTGAAGAGAATGTCTTAGTAGCTTACGAGACCATAGTTAAAAATTTCCTACGTGGCCCTTAATATCCCTGTTAACTAGAACTATGACTAACTACCTTACCAATTACAACCAGGAGCATAGCAATACAATAAACCAGGGATATTTTCACTCCTGGAATGAGATGTTTCTGTGTATCTCAACCACATATTTTGGCAAGAGCAATGCCATTATAATTGACGAATGTCAGCAGGTGTGGAACCCACCCATATATACTCTGTGCCTCTCTTGCGATGCCTTTACTCTATTGCTACATGAAACTATGCAATTTGACTTGTTTTAATACATTTTACAACAGGAAAAAAACAATTCTTCCCAATGTCCAGCGGCCTGAAATGTGTTCACATTTAAAGCCCAAGTATCTTTAAATTATGGTGTCCAGGGCACAGAGATTGGCGAACAGCCTAATTCGGCCAGTATATGCCATAAAAAAAGATAGATAAAGAAAGGGAAAGGTACATTGCTTATTGCTTCGTAAATGACTTGGCAGTCTTCATGCCATGAAGCAAACGGATACAAATCATGAATATATAGTGATGTTCTATGAAAAACGCACCAAGTGGACCAAATGCCCTCAGCCAACTGAAACAATGAGCCACCTGCTCACGATACAGTCTTATGACCTAAGTTATTAGTGGTGTTTTCAAATGATCAGAGAATGTTACAAACAGCACCAAAGCTTCCCGCTCATACTTGATGCTTGCACGTGTTATCAGCCCCCTTCCCTTCTTACTGCTGTTAGGGTAAGGACATAATTATGGTTCATCATATAGAACAATTCAAAGATCGTTTATCAACTTTTAATTATGTTTTATTGCATAAAGCTACCAGCTTTCCAAAGTAATATTAATTTGTTAAAAGTTTTTCTTTGTTTTGCAGCAGTAAAACAATGGCGCAGAATAGGCGAACATTGACAAAACCGCTCTTCTAGTGACTAAAGGACATTGAATTTACTAACTTTATAGGATATTCGCTATTCGTTGAATGCAATCCCTGAAGTTTCCAAGAAATCGACTTATAGAGTACTGCTGTCCTTGTTGGTGTCCTTGTTACGTCAATTTCAACTGCATGGAAATACGAGTCACCGAGTAGTCGCGAGAGCAGAAACATCCAGCCCCCAAGTTTTGATGTGCCAGTTGCCAGCAACTGAAAAAAGGAAAATATTGCAACTATCATTACATTGATCCTGATAAACAAAAAATCGGGTTCCAAAATTTTGTCTTGATTATGTATCTACATGTTCACGTCACTCTTTAGAAAAAGAAAAATACTCTAGACAACCTTGCATGAAACCTTTGGGCGGCGACAAATGAAATGAACTCTTTCACTAAAGCAGGAGCCTATTGGTAATCAATTGACGATCAACACACAACAAAACTGGAAAGTTACAAAGAAAACTCATCCTGGGTCTTGCCAGATTAGCGTTTGTGAATCTTGTTGTGAAAGGGCCAGAAAAATGAACTGAGCAATGAACCAAATGAAGCAATAGGCAAATAAACAAAAAACGATGAACATGCCTAGCACAAGACATCAGAGTTTCAGATCGACAACACACACATGGCCTGAGGAGAATGCAAGTGCTGCATATAAAGCAAAGTGTGTCTGACAGCAAGGAGAAGATATGGTAATCCACAAACATAATCACAAGTAAAAATGCATTTTTCCCCGTCACAACAGGGCTTCAAATAATTTTTCCAACCCCATCGGACATGATGTCCGGCAATTTGCATTTTCTGTCGGACATATGAAATTCCTGTCGGTCACACATTATGATATCCTGTCGGTGAAATTTTCTTCTAGAGCGAAGTCGGGAATGCCACTCTCTGATGCTGGGGATATGCCATAGCGAACGTCTCCACAGCTGATGAACCCCAAACATCAGTAGGACACTTCTCGAATGCCTTTAGAAGCCTTCTCCTCCGTCGGAGAATTTCGCATCAAAGAGCGCATTCACTGATGATACAGAGATGAGTCTAATCATACTGTTTCTGATTATCCCATACTTGTGCAAGCCTGTCCAGGAAGATTTGGCATCGCGTGCGATTTGCACGTGATTTGTTCTTAGAAAGTATGCGGATAAAACAGCAATAGATAAAGAAATAAGTTCATTTTTACTTACACTTTCAGCAGTTACGAAAAGTAGTCAAGCATCAAGCATGTCTAAGTCAGCGAAGCAGAAAAGGATCGGAAATGCATGCTGGGAAAATATCGTCCAACGGCGTCCACAGGCCTCCAAGAGTTGCGTACTACTCTGGACCCCGCCGATGACTTTTGAGTTCAGAAAATAATGTCAAACGGCAAACTTTTGAGCCAAAAAAATAGTACCAAATGGCAAACTTTCAAGCTTTAAAAATGGTATTGAACAGCAAACTTTTGAGCTCAGAAAATAATGCCGAACGGCAAAGTTTTGACCTTGAAAAAATAGTGCCGAGCGGCAAAATTTTGAGCTTAAGAAATAGTACCAAAGACTTAAGGAACGGGTATGCCATTTAGCTATGCCAACTCAGCTTTTTATAGACTGAGCTAATTTTTTTGATTTTCGCGTGCGAATGGGACTTTTTCGCGTGCGGTGGCGTGCTGTTTAATCGCACGCCAAAATGGAAAATGGCGTGTGCTATCGCGTTCGCGTACGATCGCACGCGACTCACAGACAGGCTTGCGTCTAGAAAAGAAATAGTCGCTTCTAACTCATGAATAGTTCACCAAATTATTAAGTCAACTCTTATACCCAAGTGAGTGCATATCGAGCGAAGCTTATCGGTTTATCAGTCAGACTGCAGTTGTGTATCATATGAGAGTTGCTGCGTTGTGAATATGTCGGAGTTTGAAGGGACTATGCTAGTCTAGCTTGCGTCGAGCTTACGACATTTCACGCATGCACAGCATCGTATAATAATGATTGCCTACACATAATAACAGCTGTTTATTATCTTAACGGAAAGAATGAATTAGAATGCTAACCAGACAATTAGTAGAATTGTCTAGTCTTATTACGCGGTATTCATGTTTACTCTTCTCACACACTCAACACATGGTTGCCTCTGTGAAGCTGTGGCACTAAATTATTCAAAGC
>JAOBRC010305350.1:0-13389 GCA_027575255.1 Scolionema suvaense
GAATGTGTCTGCGATCTATGATGATCATGACGCGTGATTATGATGCAATATTTCAAAGCAGGCTACGCAGAAGATTCATGTGGTGACTGAGGAAGGCTTGCTTCACGGTGCAGCTATCGGAGCTGTGGAGAAGTTCGCACCGTTGAAAGCGGCAAGCGTGAAGTTGAGGAGTTAATATGGTTATTAGGAAAAATCTGACTGGCGCCACAGCCCCCTTGGCACCCCCCTGTATCCGCCCCTGTATATAGGGATATAGTGTCGTCTTTTTCGTTTTCCATAAACAGCCAAAGACAAACTCAACATTGTAAATGTAAAAAAAACAGGACGTACAAAGACGTCTTCAGGATATGTGAAAAAGGCAGTTCCGAAAGATGAGCTTTTGGCTTCCAACGCAGAACAAGCAAATAGTGTCATCAGCTTGGTGTTTAAGGAAACGAAAAAAGTGTCTAAAACAAGCTGTACATGTCTGGTTTTCAACAAAGAAGTGCTGAAAACAAATGACTCGTTTTGCTTTGGTGCTATGAATGAGTACGTGCAAATAAAATTTGGTATTTTCCTAAGTGCGAAGACTTTAACCCTACTTAGGCTGGAGGGGGGGGGGAGGGAGCTCGAGCAAATCGCCCCACCCCCCTTAGGTGGTTTTTCTGCCGCTAAATCTTGGAAATCTATTTATAGGCGCTGGTTCTTTCGGAAAATTCATAAAATTTATCGAGGCATCAATGAAGTAAAAATTTCAAAATTTGGATCTAGTCCTATTGTTCTATTGCTCTTTTCTTAAAGACAATAGGAAAGGATCAATTTTGTCCAAAACCTAAAATATCTCAATTTTGCCTAAAAATTGTTACTAATGGCATGTGGAGTGCTCTGCACAACATTTTGGAACAAAACAATGCATGTCATGGCTCTAATTTGCATGAAATAGTAATTTAGATTTTGCCCATTCAGATCGCACGTTACCATTGTCTGAAAGCAAATCCATTGCTTATGTAGACAATGTAATAATGAGATGTGTCATTGGGATATTTTTGGAGAGTTCTCATCATGAACTACTTACCCTCCTACTTTCATGGTTATACCATGGTTATTGGTTGCACCTGAAGATGACTTTTTAGTCGAAAAGCTTAGTGTTATAAAATGGTGTTGTCATTTTCGTGTATGAGTTATTAATGGTTATGGCGAATTTCACACATTCAGAGTTGTCTAAAATTTATGCATTTTTAGATTCCAACAAAGAACAAGTACATCATTGTACCGTCACAATTTGTAATAAATCTGTCGCTTTTTGTAATACAATTAGCAGTCGCATTTTGTAATAAATCCATCGCATTTCGTAATAACTTTTCTAAGCCATATTGTAAGACAAATGGCCACCTTGGTATGCCACATTAACAGCTTTTTGTTGTAATTTTGTGACTTCGAGACAAGATTGAAAGCTATATTGCCTTTCACCTGTACAAACGAGAATAAGAAGAATAGAAAACAATAAGAGCTATATCAAAGGTTTATCTTAACACATTCTAAAGTCAGCACTCAAGGCGGACGCAATATCAAAGTTATCTGCATGGCGAAACCTTGGAAAATATTCATTTATTCACCTGTGAGAATTCAGACAGTAGGGAATAATTGTAGACCTATCAAAGAATCCAGCTGACGGAGTTTTTTCTGACTGAGGCATAGGGCAAATGTGAAAGACTTCGATTATCATGCAATGTGCTCGGCTGATTTTGACTCATGAAACACGTATTTTCAAGATCACATTAATAAAGCCTTTATTAAAGAGTTTAATGCCTTTATTGCATTCAGCTGGTTGGCGCAATTTATCTTGATGTTTCTGGAGAAACCTACAAACTATTCAGGGCTTACAATCCTCGACAAAATATTTAGCAAAACAAGGCTTGTCTCAGCCAAATGAAAATTGCTCTTTATTAGAGAAAATTGGAAATGATCTATCATGACTAAAACCTAAGATGCGTCAATTTTGTCTTAAAAATGCTGCTTATTGATTGCATAGTGCCTTTTGTAACATTGTGGTGCAACACAATGCGTGACATTGCATAATTAGCATAAAATTTTTCTGATTCCGAACTCTGTTTCCTATTGTCTCAAACCTGTGTTTATGATAACAATGGAACAATGGAAGGGGTCAATAGGGTATTTTGAAGAGTTCTCTGCCACAACTAGCGTCGTCCTGGGCACATCGAGAGGGCCGATATGGTCCCTCTCACCAGCCTCTATAAGATCCTCAAAAAGCCCAGTTCATTGTAAATATCTAACGGAAATCCCGCTCTAAAGGCACAAAAAATGAGCAAAAAGACGATCAAATTCTATTTTAACTGGAGGGAATATGTGCTACTAGAAATTCTTCAGGTACGCTCAAATGGTTTAAGTTATAGTGTTGCAACTTCGTGACGATTAATTTCAGAGTGACGCAATAATCACGTGGCATGCATGGATTCACAATTCTTTCATAGAAGCAACATCCTTGTTCTTATTCACTTTGCTCAGTGGTTGTTTACACCCCTAGGCAGTTATGTTCAAAATAAAGCACTAAGAATTGATAATTGTAGTTCGTATGAACTGGGTAAGCAAAGTGAACCGATGTCAGTGGCGTTAATAGGTTTGTTCTTAGCTTTTCGCTGCTAGTTCAGTGAACTATTGGCCATCCCACAATGCATGGCATGATGACAATTTGCGAGAAGGTCTATTCCACCAGGCAAAATGCACTGCCGACCAGCCGATTACGTTCGGATTACATTTCAATTTTCTGTTGGCTTTTGACTCCTGTTTCTGTCAACGACAGATAAACTTACTAACCCTGTTAAGAATGAGAGAGAGTTGTCACTCTCTGGGGTATTTGGTACTCCATTGTGTAACCTTCAACTTCAGATCATGTTACTCATAATGCTAGTTGTGCTCTTCACTCATCTGCAGTCTACCTACCCAATGTATGCATGACGCCGACATTTAACCAACTCGCATGTGAAAACATCCTACCAACTGCAAATAGTGCTAGTGCCGAAGTTGCGCAACTTCGGTACTAGCATAATTTGCAGTGGGTAGGATGTTTTCTGAAGTTGGAATCAGCTCCGAAAAATATTTTATAATGGATCCAGGTCATCAATCAATCCCAGAGAAATAGAGGGGCGAGAATGAGAGACAAGTTATCGAGCTGCCTTCTTGAGTCAAGGATTACATAGATCCGTGCTTTTGCTCATAAATATGAAACTGACTCACTCTTTGTCTTTGTGAGACGCTCTCTTTCGCAAATCGTCATAATACGATGCATGTTGGGATGGCCCAGCCTGTACCACACCAAGCGCGCAGCGCTTTACTTGCTTGCTTGGTCTGTTACCCTTCACAGCATTTCTGCGTTTAGTAATTATTCCAAAATGAGCACATTAACAAAACCAGTGACTTCCAGTAATCAATTATGTATGACTTAACGTACTGATCCAATACAAACGAATGTTAATCATGAGGTTTGAAAAACAGAGATTCGCGCCAAAGTCAGCAGACTCTGAGAGGACTTGATTCGGATGGCCAGGGTCCGCATAAGAATTAATGTTGCAGTGATCAAAGCAACGACCTTGTGTGATTATCAATTTTCCAGACATAATAAAACATGATACAGTTTCAGGGATGCCACCACTGCAGGGGAATTTGCTCCCAGACCATCGTAGAGTTCACATGGTGACGATTTGCAAAAATATCGAGCTTTTCGTACTTAACATCTTCATTACGTTGCCTAGGTCTATGTAGCTCCATTGGGGGCTAATTCAAGAGTAAAATCTCTACTCTCCGACAAAGGAAGTTGAATCCTTGCTCCAACTACAATCCTGGACAAAATATTTGAGCAAAAAGTATATCTTTAGCCAAAATAACAAATTGACCAAACAATGAACCTGACCAAAAAAAGCTACTCCGCATTGAATAGCATTTGGAAAGTTTTTCGCATGTGTCGAACCACTTATGTCTAGTATCTTTGTACAGCTTCAAGCAGTTTGCACTTGAGGACTGAATTCTACAGCCTTATTTCCCTACATTACATGAAAAATACATCCTGAGCCACTCCCTATAAAAATCCCGGCTACTGGCGTTGTGCCTCTTTAGTTATCGACAAATTTTATTTTGTTCGTGGTGCGAAATATTGTGAGTGCTAATATATGATGTACTAAATTTGTTTAGTTTCTGAATGTTAAAAAGGATAGATACTTTTAAGTACAAATAAAACAACATTGAAACAAGTATAGAAGGGAGCAATTGAAGGTCGGTGCAGAAAAATGTCAATACATTTTGTCCTGGATTGTATGTACGGAGATGCAAAGAAACTTGCAATCAATCAGTCGAAACAATGATTAGGTAGATCTGTCTCTATTGCAGTTTGCTGATCAAGAAACGACAAAGCGCATGCCAGTGAATATACAGTAATAGACCAAGAATCTAACATATGTTTATGATTGTTGTAAATGGCTTATCCACATCCATGGTTTATTCAAGAGAGGCCAGGCTATTTTTGAAAGAAAAGTGAAATTTGGTATCCATGATTAACCCGAGGGGAGAAAGGGGGGTATGCATAAATTCTAGAGGCTTATTGCAAATTATCCATTCTGCCTGAGACGACAATTCGGGACGGGTCGGGAATTTATGGATCGTAAAGTGCAATTACAAGAAATATAGTGTTCCAATTTTTCAGTTGACGAAAACTCACTGGTCAGAAACTCTGCTTTCCGGATCAAGCAATATGTTTATGAGAATGTTCTGCTGGAAAAGGTACAGACCAAATATTCTTCATAAGAAAGTATCTGCAGGGCGAAGCCTTCAATTTTGCTATTGGGCCTTTCATAGCTAATCTGTACAAAAGAGCACTTGCTAAACTGTACCAAAACCTACTGGAGAAAACTCAGATTATGTCCTTAAGCACTCATATTGCAGTGTTCTTAGCATGTTTCCCCTTGCAAGATTTCTTAAAGCCTAGCACTTTTTCATTGTATAGAAAAGAAACACATATCAGCATCAGTTTACTGGGAAAGGATATCGGAAGAAGAAATAAATGCAGGTGTGCATAATCCACCATGACACGGGATAGTTCAAGGGAAACATCTATGCCACGTTACAGGAACCACGACTGCTACGCTCTGGAAATCGTAAATATCTAAATATATCATAAATATCGTATCGTATATATCATAAATGCATAGCCTTACTTTACATAAATACTAAGTTTGCTTTTTTTCCCGTTGAGTTTGCTTTTTTCACGTTGAGTTTGATTATTTTCATGTTGAGTTTATTTTGTTTCTTTTCGTTGAGCTTGTTTGTTTTCTTGTAGAGTTTCTCTTTTTCCCGTTGAGTTTGTTTTTTTGCAATAGTGTTTACCGCAACGACTCGACATATAATTGACTGTGATGTACATTTTGAATCTTCCAGATGGTGTGAAAAGATTTCTGTTCTGTTACAGGTAGTGAATCATGATGCCGTATTTAGCGATCACTACGTTACTTGTTCTCACTGGAAAAGGTATGCACGCTATGTTTTTACACTTGGCATGTTTGAAATTATATTTCCTTACTGGTGCAGAAAAGTGAATATTCGTGATAGGACGGAAACAAGAAAGGATATGAAAGGTTCTGGGTTTCATAAGATGACTTCTTTTATGGATACGTTGTATTCTCATTATATGTCCAAACATACAGAAGTGGACGTTGAAATTAAATATCTTACGTGGATTTGAAGATACAGCCCTGATAAGAGCCAAAAAATTTGGCTCTTATATTTGGTGCTTGTGACCAAAAAAGGAGCAGCTATGACCGGTGTTTAGTAAGGACATACCTGCAAAGTGTTTACAGTCCTTGCCAACATCCCTTCGTCAAACGCTTTTTGGAACAGATTTATGGCTGTGGTTGTCTGGGTTTCCTGCATCAGTATTATCTACATATATATTGATCATATGCACTTATGTTCATTTATTCAACTTGGCTTGTTTCTATGGCTGTTTAACCTCTGTGTGTGCTGCCATGTGACTACCTTTGCTCAAAAATCTATTTCTCTTATTGGCAACTGTCGGGTAGGTATGGAGGTGCAGATAAGAACCAGAAAAAAAAAAATCAAGTTTGGCTTTATCTGGGGACTTCATGGGTTAAAATAGTTTCATTGTGAACATAGCTGCTTGTTGCTGGTGCTTTTCCATTGGTTTATTCATGTTTTGATTTAGATCAATCAATAGTGCTAAGTTACACCAGACTGCATAGCCACTAAGGCACATTGTTGTGAACAAATTTCCATCAGAAGCGTGTTGATCGCGTTAAACAAGAGAAATGTGCTTAGCTCTGACTGTCTCGTGGCCACCATCAATCATTTTGGATAGCGGTCATTACTGGGCTTACGTCATGTACCACAAGAAAAAAAACTGGCATTTCCGTAACGATGCTGCAGTTACTAAAGCTAGTTATTGCAACCTGAACAGTAGATATTTTCGCAAATCATCATCATGCTATGCATTGTGGGATGGCCGGGGGCACATAAGAATTAGCGTTACAGTGACGAAAGGAAATGATCTTACGTTGCAACCAATTTTGACGTTAGCCAGCAATTGCGTCCAATCTGTAAGCAGTAAAATAATCCCCTTTGGCGATGTCAGCTACCCTTTTAATGAGATTTGTCCCCTAGCCATCCCACAATGCACCGTATGATGATGATTTGCGAAAAGGTCTATGGATCATACCTCCTCTTTTACTGGTGCCAGAACTAAGATTAGAGAACTGATGCTTGCGTTCTTCTGCTGTACTCGTTTTGTGTTTGATTGCTCCGTCCTGTTTTTTATCCCCCGTCTTTGGTTTGCAATGTTCGTTGTTTTTTTTTGGTGCTTCTTTTGTTCTATTTCTTATGGGTATTTTTTAGAATCTGGATAGGATATTTTTTCACTTATTATCAAATTGTTTTTACAAATGTATTTTTCATATTTTTTTATTAGTTTCGAATTTAATGGTTAGGCTGTGTTTTGTCATGTTGTCCTGTGTCGGAGTTCTTACGTGTTACTTTGGGGTATTAGGGTAACGATGTCATGTATTGGCTGGTCATTTGGGTAGGGCTGAGTGTTGGGCCCGTAAAATATCTTAAAAGCCCCTGTCACAAGATCTGACGTCCAGATAGTCGTTTATCGTATCTCTCTTACCTCCAATGATATTCTGGCATCCATTTTGCTATGTGTTTTTGTTTGTGTGTTTGTGTTGCCAAATATGTTGTCAGAATGAGTCATTTTTAAGGAACTTTTATATAAATTATTTAATTTTGTGTCAATG
This sequence comes from Scolionema suvaense, assembly GCA_027575255.1. Lineage (NCBI taxonomy): Eukaryota > Metazoa > Cnidaria > Hydrozoa > Limnomedusae > Olindiidae > Scolionema > Scolionema suvaense. The sequence goes on from JAOBRC010305350.1 coordinate 7,296, forward strand.
TGTTCCCATTGTTCGTCTTTGTGTGTACGTTATGAGTGCTGGAGTGCAAGTCTGTGAAGTTTGCCTTCTGGGTAGAGCTGAGTGTTGGGTCCGTAAAACATGTTTAAAGCCACAGCCGGTCTCCCAAGTGCCGGCGCCCAGATGACCTCCATCCTTTCTAGGACCACTGGTATCGGCATCACCACTGTTCATGTCCTGTGTGGTTTGAGATGATGAGTCAACCTGTTGTAATTTCTTTTTCATGGCTGATACATCTAGTTTATCGACAGCTGCTGGAAGAGCCAGTCTCTCTCTGGAGACCATTCTTTTCTCTGTTTAACTTTCTGCCTCGAGCAGTGTCACTCATCACTATTGTCGTGTGTTTTGTTCATCACTGCTTGCCCAGCCCACATTCGCCATCATAATCTGGCCAGAGGATAATGCTATGGGAGAAATCCCAGTGTGGGTGCAGAACTGACGATGTTCGTCAGTAATTGGTGTCTGCTCAAGACCTTATTGCTTGGGTCGTCTCCCCACTCAAAAGGGCACGGATGAGTGTTGCACACCATAGTGTAGGAGTACGTGGTCCTAGTAAACATTTACAATTGACGTTTCAGTCGAGTATCGCTTTGTGGTTGAAGTTTACTTCGACTGCTAAGTTTATCCATTTTCATTATACGTTAAAACCCTTGCGAGGATTATTTCTCTACAAGCCTTCTTTGAGGGGTTTAAGGCAATAACCTAACTAGTGCAGAAGCACAGTATTCTTGTCATGCTGTACCAATATACTTTCTTTTACTTTCTGCTATCTTTCCATTGGGCACCTACCATGTTGAAATTGGCGAAAAAAATCAGTCAATCATTGGCAAACATCCTCGCGAAACACTGATTTTAGCAAGAATATATGTCAGTGCGTGTAGCTTTACAGATTGTAATCAAGCATATTGTAGCAAGGAATAGTTAGTTTCAGAATAGCAAATATCATGATTTATACTTTTTTTTACAAAAAGAAATATCATGCTGGCGATGTTGCGTTTTTTTCTAGTCGTGTCATATGGTTTAGCAGCCGAAAAGGATATCGTCAGAGCTTCTTATGGACAGGCAACAAATATGGCGTGGACCGTTTCTTTGGATGATGCATCTCAAACGCTGTCATACGTAGAATGTTCGCTCGCCCCCTTCAATTCCAACTTAATTGCAAAAACTACGGGGAATGGTTTCGACATCACCAATCTCGGCCACGAGCTGTTCCATGATAATGGGTTAACTGCAATACATGAAGGATCGAGACGATTCATACTGAGCATGACGAAAGTAACTGAATCACTGTCGATAGCATGTCGAGGATGTTTCAGAGAACCAAAAGGGCTTGATATTGAGTGTGCTGTTTCTTCTGACGTAAGCGTCGTTTTTGGAGGTGAGAGCTATTTCCATCATATTTTTTTTGCGTACCGAACTCAGTACTCAATGCTTAACTCACCAGAGGCAGTTTTGTAATAGCTTCATCGTCATGGGTTAAATCTTAGTTAAATTCGATGTTTAGATTTCTGCACATTGTGATCGTTTCTGCTTGCTTTGATAAGTGGTTCACCATTTATGAAGAGTATGTTTTGAAGTAGCCAGTGCTATTTTTCACGGGCTCATTTTCTAATCTTAAAACTACGCTGTTATTCTGCCTCTTTCATGACTGATTTGACATTACTTGTGAGTAAACTGTGGACCCAATAAATATTCCCTGAAAAGTTAAATGTATAATGGCTACTGACGTAAAGTCAACAAATGAGAGAGGTAAAAATTCCTCTCCGTTAACACTACTACTTGCATATTTTTGCAATTCTTTAACGAGGACGTTTTTCAACAGTTTTCCGCACTATCAAAGTGTCATGATTACTTACCTGAATTTCCCTGCAGAATTCGTCTGATGCATAATCATGCATGATGCTTCATATTTAGATTAATAAGTGCCAGCTGCAGAGTGCTCTATAGAATGCATCTGACTAAACAACAAACCTAAAATTTCCATTAAAAGTTATATGGTCAGTCATAAACAATCAACGGAATTTCACTTCAGCTTCCTATGCTATCCAATCAACCCATGAACAAGTTAGGCGATTAACCTGTCAGAAACAACTAACATTTGCACTTTCTCGGAACTGCTTGACTTTGTGTTTCTATTGCATTACTGTATACGTGCAACATTCATCATTTTACATGTTCTCGTGGTGGTAGACGTCATATTTTGCACGTAAAAGGACCCCATCATTCTTCCACAAATGAAGTGCAAACCTGGTCAAAGATTTACTTTCAGGTTTCTGAAAGACCCCGGCTCCCACTTACACCTCTGTGTACCAGTAGTTCAGTTGGCAGATAGGGTGTGAGGGTAGGGGCTAGGGAGTGGGGAGAAAGGATAAGCATTTTGTCAACGTCATGGAATCTAATACCATCTAGTCCAAGTTTAAAATTTTCCATGACATACCTTTAGGACAGTGCCATCTGGTTTTATAATATTTTCAGGTAGTTACTAAATTGTCAGTTCCAATCATTTGGAATGGTGGATCTGTTGCCTGATTTTCGTACATTCATCTACTAAACTCTACCACCACACGTTTTGCCGGCCACTTTCGTCATCGATTTGACGCAAACTTGGTGAAACAGTGGATCAAATGAGTGTTTTTTTTTCATAATGCCGATTGCGTAATGATTGTTCATACAAATTCCGTATTACAAATAAAATTACAATCCATGGATATTCTTTAGGTCTTTACCTGTAAAAGGAAATGAGTGCATATGGCATCGTTTCTCTTTGATTTTATCAGATTTGACCTCGTGCAAGTAAAAAAATCTGAAATGTAGACTGGCATTTAGGGACGCAATGCACTTTAGGACCTGCTTCGGGCGGAAAAATGCAGCTTTGAAGTTCTTTTGGAACAAAAATTATCTGCTTTTCTCCTTTCTTTTTTAGTGCTTTCATACGGTTTAGCACCAGAACAAAGGATCATTGAAGCCTCCTATGGACAAAAAGCAATTATGGCATGGACAGTTTTCTTGGGGCATACTTCACCGAAGCTATCGTATGTCGAATGCTCACTCGCCCCCTTCAATTCCAATTTAATTGCCAAAACTACTGGGAGTGGTTTTGACATTACCGAGTTTGGCCACGAGATGTTTGGTAATAACGGATTGAAGGCAACACATGAAGGATCGAAAAGATTCTTTTTGAGTTTGATGAGAGTAACCAATGCAATGAAAATAGCATGTCGCGGATGTTTCAGAGCGTCAAACAGCCTTCAAATAAAGTGCACCAATGCTTCTGAAGTAGGCGTGTTTCTTAGAAGTCAGTAAAGATTGATCTAGACTTCTTTAGATCTTCATGCTTTTGTCTAAAGCAAAGCTCATTAGATCATATCTTGTTGACTCCAAAAACTAGAGAAAAGCTTTCGAGTGTCATAAAGTTCTTTTGGAAATAAGAAAATAAGCGTTTTCACACTGGTAAATCTAGACGACCAGTTGGATGACTAGAAATCAAATCTAGCCATCTCAGTGTGAAAACAAGCGATGGCTGGATTGACTTTCGCCGACTGACGATCAGATATAAAACTGGCATTATAGATACCTATCAAGCCGTTGCTTGTCAGCTCTAGCCGTCGATTGAACGGCCAGTTCTGGATGACTAGATACGGCTCTGAACTAGTCGTCTATGATTGATTTTTCCGTTTTCACGCTGACGGCTTGATTGGTCACGTACGCATTCTAGTCGTTCAGGTCATATAGTCATATCCATTGTGAAAACGCTTAATGCTCTTTGGTTTGATGATAGATAATATGAGGTTTTTAGATATGGTTCTGGAAGGAAGCAATTTATTCTTTGACAACATCTTTGTCGTATCCGATGGCTGAAAAGTTTGTAGCTTGTATTTGGACGATTTTTGTTCTTTACAAATAGATGACGTAGCATCTTCATAGTTTTGCCAAGATTTGTTTCACTTTTGTTAACTTTCATGTGAAGTAATAGCCATGAATTCCCCTATCGGGAAACTTTTCCGAATTCGCCCACTATAAAATGCTTGGTTACTTTTTTCCACATTTTCTTTTGAGAATGGCCACATCAGGGACACCCAAGTCTCAAAATTGATTCTCCACTCCCATGGGATTACAATAAACCTAGCATATTTTCTCCGTAGTGTCGGTTCAAAAATCGAACTTCCTTTTATATCATATGCTGGTAATGTTTAAAGGAATGGCGACGTTAAAATGAAACTTAAGCAGGTCATGCACATCATCAAAACATGGCACTTTGTCTTATGTCGTGAACAAAGCTTTTCTAGAGATAAGTCCCAATATTCACCAGTTCGCACTTTCGATTTTCAAGACATCGCCATGGTAACATTGCAATTTCATTGTATCCCTAATGTTAAAGTGCATTTTTCGATTGAGTCCTCAACAGATTAATTAGCATTGTTAGGAAATGAAAAATTTCAACCTTGAACATCTTGGCAATGATGATTTGAGTGGTAGCTACGCCAGTGATATCATGCATATAATCCTTTTTAATAAGCGCTACGCACATAAACACACTGAAGCTGACAACCTTCAAGACTTAAGCAAAATGCTTACCATATCTCGAGCCTCAAAAAATTCGACTAGCATTTCGTGTGCTTCGCAAACTGTATCTGCGTGAACTCTGAAAGTTTGATGTTCGAAAAGCTGGCCTTCCAATTCCATGTACTGATTTTTGACATAAATGAATGAAGGGTACTACTAAGCTCTCTACTTAGGCTCAAATCAGAAAAAAATGTAAGCTTATTTAGCCTCAGAGAAGTTTTCCCTATGCTTATAAAAAGAAGTAATTAAATGTAAGATCGTCTGTATTGAAATTTGGGACCTCCAGAACTGCATAAGCCTTGCAATGAAATAAAGAAAACTGTGTTATTTGTTTTTGTGTGTACTATGACCTGCAGAAATTTTGTTTTTGACTTAACTCTACATCTTACATCTAGCTTCGTGATCATGAGTAATTCACAAGTAGGTTGTCTTAGTAAGTTTTTCCAGGTCATCGGGCTTTGATTAAGCATATCAGACCATAGATGTCTCAGATCAGATGTGAAGCGTCTCAAATACTCGAGTCCTTCTTGAGCATGGTTTATTTTTTTGTCTGTATCACTTATGTACAATCAGGTGCAAAAATGTTGAGACTTTCGTGATGTTGTGGCCTATTTCAAAACCAGGGATATGCTAAATGCGATCATTATTCTGAAATCACGACCATTTCGACATGATCAACCGACAGCGCAACTATACCAACTTACAATTTATCAAACTAGCACGATTTCACCACCTAAACATGTTCACAAGTCTCATTAGACGACTGCAAATAGCCATTATTTGCAAAATCTCGAAAAAGTGGGCGTGGTCACGAAATCAAGGTCATCCCCCTTCTTGTCTTCGAAGTCCGTCAGAGTCCTAAAAGTCCGATCGGTCTAACTGAGTCGTCAATCTGTGGAGGCAAGCCGTGGAAGTTCGATTTTCTCCAGAGGTGCATAATACCATTAGTCCTTTGCCTATGGGAACTGGCAAAGGCTGCATTTTGAGCATGTCTCAATATATTTTGCTCCTGATTGTAGGAAAGGTTTAAGTTTGATCGTAATGTAGAGTGTGACGTTTGGTTTATACGGGACCAGTTATCATTTATGAATATATCGCATGTTAGGTACCCATGCTTTGATCAGTTTTTCATGTTTCAAATTGACGCTTCCAAGTACATGAGCATTGCTACGGCAACACTACGGATATATCTTATGCCTAAAATATGAGTCAGAGCTGTTACTAAGTGATTTAGTTGCCTGTCGTTGCATGTGAAATTACTGTGCTTTTGGCTGCCATGTACGTACAACTATTTTGAGTGAATTAAGGGAACTTTTTCCTTGCACGTCGGTTGATAAAAATCGAACAAAGCTTATAAGACCAAAACCTAGTAACAGAAGCCGATGTGTCACGCCGGTCCAGGAATGTCAGATCCTTGTAATAACCATATATGGTGTGACTGAGAAACGCGTCGTCAATGGCCAAAAACAAAATGCTTGACCTACCTCTTGCACTTTCGTAACCAGCCGGGGCC
>JAOBRC010305461.1:0-13388 GCA_027575255.1 Scolionema suvaense
AAAATCATCTTCGATACTGTTTGTTTTGATAAAACATTTACTCTGGCTTCCAGAAGCGGTATAATCCCGAGACCAGAAAAAATCAAAAATAGCCAATTTACAAGCACTTCCAGAGTTGCAGAATCGACCGCCGGCTCTAGGACCACAAAAATCGGCGCTTTTGTTGCACATTTTTAATGCTGTTTTTGCCCGCCGTGGTACAAAGTTGAGTGGGATAGAACCTCACGAACACTTGTAGCTACCATTAGGATCTCTCCTCATGCATCGAGGTGAAAAAAATCGCATTTTCAAGCATTCCACCCCTCGTGCCCTAGTGGCACCTCTGTTTCAATAATGATAATTCTGCATTGTTATTCTATACATGCAATTGCATTTAAATGGTGACAAAGTTCATTTCCTGTTTAGGTGTGAATACAACAGCAACACCAACACAAGCACCCAAAGTCAAGACAGGTTTGTTACATGTCATTTTAGCTCTTGATGACGTCTGTTAACGTACTTTCATGGAGGTAGACAGCCGTCGCCTATCTTTTTTCCACAAACAATAGTAGTTTATTCGACTTATTCACCAATATCTCTTTTTTATAAAGAGCAGGATCGTTTCCGACCAAAGCTTGCAAATTAGTTGTCGTATGAATGCGCTTTGTACACGCCATTGACGTTTCGATCATTGTTACAAGATTTTAGCCTGGGTTTTTGAGGATGTATAAAGGCTAAATTGGCCCCCCTTCGATGTTTCCGGAACACCACATGCTATAGCCATGAAACTTGGCGGGTAGCTAGTCCTTGGTACGAAGTCTTCAAAAATACCTCATTGAACCCTGTCATTGTCCTATTATCGATGTAAACAATGGTTTTGTTTTGAGGCAATAGGAATGTGTAATTTGAATGGGCAAATTAAAAATGACGTAATTTTGCCAATTTATGACATAGATTGAGTTTTTATGCACTAATGTGTTACTCAGGGCTCTGTATTAGGTCAATATAGAAGTTTGAAGGCAAAAAAAGGTTTATTGATGCCTTGGACATGTATGACAATTTCCGATTGACTTTAACAAAAGAACAATAGAACAATGGAACTTGACCCAAAATTTTAAATTTTCAGTTCAGATGGTGTCTCCATAAATTTTGTGAATTGTCTGGAAGTATCAGCGCGTAAAATTTACTCATCGTTTGGCAGCGGAAAAACTACCAGGCTAAGTAGGGTTAATGTACTTCAACGCTCCCTCCCTCCCCCTCACCCCCGGCCCCCGAAACAATGCTGTCAGAGATTAGTACATTAATGCGCACTACATGTCATACCCATGACGGAGGCACATGCATCAGCTGTCATGCTAACCATAGTTCCTACTATGGTCAGTATTCTTTTGGGGGATGGGGCACAGGTTGCAGTGCGTGCTTTACACATGATGACATTTAGTTGGTCTACCAAATGAACCCATAACCACCCTTGTGTCAGTAGTTTTATCTGCGATTCTTTGAAATTTGTAACAAAAATCAGTGAAATGATGAAAAAGAACACAAAAAATATTATCTACCTACGAAACAAAGATAGACTACAGGAATTGCTGCTATGCATTATAAGATTCACTTGTGCTGTGAAATATACCAACAATCACACTGATGCCAATAGTTTCGAACACGATTGTGGGCAATGTTCTGGCTTGATTCTCTCTGGGTTGGAAATAACTATAAAAATCACTATGATTTTTGGAATTATGGTCGGATGCCCATGGCTTAGGCTGAAAAGTGCGAAAGTGTAACAATTTATTGGCAAGGTTAAAGATGCATCATTCACTTGCATTGTATATTTGCTTGCGATTCGTTGAAAGGTGCATCATGAAATTCAAAGTTGCGCCTCAACAATTTATTGAGGTGCACCGTTGCTGTTTGGTTGTTTATGCATACATTTTGTTTAGTGGAACAAATTGGATGTTTCAACGATTACGGTTTTGTATCAGGCAAGCGTCCGTTCACGTTCATGAAAAATATGCGCAGCTCTATAGTGTGGAAAGATAATGCATCGTTTGATCGTATAGTTGCTGACTGTTCTGTAATAACCAGACATAATAAATGGGAGGTACGCTATTGTTTACATCTAACATTTTTGTTGTATATTCCTTGCATAGGCGTTTTTCTCTGTGATGCTATCACGCTTCGTAAGATCTTCGGCATTTTCTGGTTTGGAAAGGAAGTTGTTTAATTATGTAGAACGTTTTAGCCCGGAATCCATTGTCATCACAAATGGCAGGATTTTGACGAGCAGAAATACGTAACGTATAAGGCTCCGCAAGCTCCCGTTGTACAATTGCTACCTGATATTGTATTCTGCGTTGATTTTTCTTGTATAGTATTTAAGATGATCTTGTATACTATTTTACTTTTTCCTGCATAATGTGTTACATGATCTTGTGTACTGTCTCAGATCTTTTTGTAAACTGTGCTACATGATCTTTTACGATGTTAAGTTTTCTTGTATTCTATGTTACATAAAGTGTTGCATAATCATGTTTGCAGTAAACTCTTTAATTGGCAGACACTCTAAAAAGCGGACGCCTCTGATTAGCGGACAAATTTATATTCCCCCATCGCGCTCTGTTCAGAAACCTATGAAGCTAATTTCTAAGAGGTGGACACTCGATTAGGGGACCCTCCAGGGACAGATGTTTTTGCAAAAAACCATAGAAATTGTGGTTTTTCTTTCTAATTATAGCGCATAACTGGGAACATGATTGGGAACATGAACTAAAAATGAGATACATGTCGCTTTTTTTATCAGGTATTAAAGGCTTTTGTTGGTTACGTTTCGCATAATTGAGTTTCATTTTGCCCAGTTTACAGTTTTGTCTGGACCATAAATGTGTTGGTACAGTGGCCCCTCTAAGCCGTAACCTTCTCAATTCAACCTCATGCCGATGAATTCCGGGATAATTGATCAGTTTTATCTCATGAGGTGTTGGGCACCTTCACTTCCATGTCTCACCACAACCTTGTACCCTCTTTTAACTCTAACATACACTGCATGAAACAGGTCAGTATCCAATGGTATAACAGCCCGTATACATCCAGATACGTCCCGTATCCGAAAATATATGAATTCGTACCTCTGGTAATATACCGCTCCGTATAACCGGAAATAAGACCCTTTTTCACGTTGAGTTATACGGATTCGGATAATACCGAAATCATGTGGTTATCCGAGTGTCGCATATCACCGGATATTTTCCCGTATATGTGCAATATACGAAGGTACCCGGTGTTGTTCACGGAGTTATACGCTCCTGACACGTCGGCAGATATTTACCAGTATGTTCATAATATAAAAAGATAGCCTATGTCAACCGGTTTTCTCCGTGTTTAAATAGCCGGGATATACAGAAAAATATCCTCTAGCTAGTGCTTTTTTACACGCTTCTCAATTTTTGTCGCGCAATAATCTGGACACACTCTGGGCTGCACATCACGAAGACTACAGAAATCAGAATGAATACAATTGCCAGTTCTAAATCTTATTTCATAAACATCTAAGTTCACATCAGAACTGTTTCAAATATAGCATATAAATTTATAACTAGCTATAGACAAAATCAGCTGAATCAAATAAATTTCATATCCACCTAACACATTCGGCCGATTATCGGGCAACTCCACACTCTAACATTTCTGCTTTTACCTCCATAAAAGCTCAAATCTAAAAAGCTATTCCACGAAAAATATTGGCCATGCAACTGCAAAGACAGTTCGCCCTACTTTTAAAAAATTGATAAAGAATGCATTATTATTTAGGGTTTCGGGCTTTTACTTTATCTATCCGGAATGTATATTTGCAATTTTTGGATGGTGAGCAAATTTCTCAGGAATCGGTTTTAGCAGTTGGGCATTTTCGGACATAAGAAAGCGAATTAAGTACTTTTGCAATTTTCGACCCAATTTGCAAAAAGTTTCAAATGGGCTCTTTCGCGAAATGAACGTCAAAATTTTGAAAAGGTTTATTTACGAAATTTTTTCCTCAGGTAATATATTGAATGTGTCACGTTTTGATGTGGGTGAGGGTGGGGGGTTGTTAATTTTGGGTTTTTTTTGCGACGTTTCCCCTCCCCTCGCATATTAACCATATTTAGGGTTGGGAGTCTGGCTAACCCCATTACCTCCCCCACCTATTTTCCGATCGGGAAGCCCAAATGCCATGAAATTTTGCATGGGTCATCCTTAGGCCTTCAACGTTCTAGAAAACATCCACTGGATTCACTGCCTTTCCTCAATTTGCTTCAAATTGACTAGGAAGGAGGCCTACCATCAGTGTGCTGTACTAGACTGCTCAAAACGCATATGTGAAATACAATAGAGCAGTGTCAGACTACTCTACGAAAATTTTCATAACTTTTGAAGCACTAATCTAAACAAGCTCAAATTTGGACGCATTGTGCATGAGACATAATTGTTCAAAGTCGTCAGGAACTAAACACATATATAAAGCTGTTCGAAAGTTATCGAAAAATTTCGGTTGATGTGTGTTTGCTAAATTAATTTCATAGATCGTCTCTGCCAAGCCCTGATTTGCAAAAATACGTCTAAAAGAGTTCCTCGAAAATTGGACTCACAAAAATAAATCCACGCAAAAATTTATCCCTTTAAGGTATTTTGTGAATACACGACTTCACGGTTTCAGATAAGCTGTGTGAAATGCCACCTGTTGCCATGGAGACCGTCTCGTTTCGAGCAAACGCTGGCTGATGCGCACCAAGATTGTGAGACTTTGACCGTGTGAAAGAGAAGTACCTTACCAAAATATAGCTGGAAAAACGTTTTTTGCAAATGCTTTTGAATGAAAACGTACCTGACCTGTTCGAGCTAAGAATTGTTTTCAGTTGAAGATATTTTTCATGTTTTAATTCGGCGTATATGCTGTAATTTTCTTATTAGAAAGCTTTGAGAGCTTGAGTGCAGAATAAGTCTTTTACGATTGAATAGTGATTCAAACCGTCAACGTTTGCGTTGTGGCAAAGGAATAAATGTTGAGAACGTTTATTCTGCCATGTTTTTAATCATATAAAACCAGTTTAAAATTTTTCACTCTTTTAAACTTTCCATTTCTAGAAAGTAGTTAGAAAAACTTTTAGTTTAGTGAGCATATTGCATGACCATTGCTGAGTAAAAAAATTAGGAAGATAATAGGCAAAAAGGGATACAAAAAATACCTTATATTCATAGAATCCTATAGATTTGTCCTCACTCCTTCCTTCCACTCCCGCCACACATAATAGCAATAACAGAAAAATAATAGAAGAATAGAATAAGAAGCTAAGCATGATCATGGAAATATTCAGCGAGAAATCGCAATTAAGGCTTGCATTAACCAGAAATATATTGAAAATATTGGAAATGTTTTTCCTACGTTTTGGCAAAAGCATTTACGGAGAGAAACTTGCACACGGAGAAACTTCAGACTAAAAAAAGGTTGCTTTTGGAAAAAGTTAATGTAAATCCGTTTCCCATGAACTGAAAATTCGCGATTCATATTCAAAGTGTATTTTGCATTGCGTGAGTGTGTAGCTTTTTCGTCAAAATATTTTATGAGTGTAGACGATTTTCGCGAAAATACGTATTGACCGAAAAACTTAACTAATTCCCGCGCAAATTTCTTCCCGTAATGTATATACCTAAAGAGAGCATTTCGCGGGAATTAATTTTCGCGGCTAAACACTTTCTGTAAATTTTTGGGACGTTATTTCCCCATGAAAATAACATTCTAGCATGCTGCACTCATTACTGCAAGAGACAGTTGACCTTAGTTCAAACAAGAATGTTCAAGGGCACATGATAAAGAATGCACTATTTTTGAGGTTTTAAGAATTTTTCTATATTTTTGAGCAAATAATTTTCGCGGTTCGATGGGAATAAATTTCGCGCTTGAGCATTTTCGGAGGTAAAAAAGGGAATTTAATTTCGCGGATTTCCTCAAAAACCGCGAAATTTTCTTCTTGCGAAAATTTCTGCCCTTAAGGTAGTTTCTCCCCGTGAAATATTCTCCGCACAAAGCAAAAAGGTTTCAGGATGGCACATCTTGATTGTTATTTCAAGACCTTTTTCAGACACCTAACCCGGCGCTCGTCAGTTTCTGTTGTGCTAAACGATTATATATATACATGTCTGCTACCAAGCATAGTGGTCACTCTCTAAAGAAACGACATTAGACAATTTTTTCCCATTGGAACAATGTATATAAGAACAATGCCTAACACCAGAGCATTAAGGCAAAACACGAAAGCTTGCTTGCTCTCAAACGAGTAGTTGAATGCGCATTGCGCAAGGAATGAAAAAAATTACAACGTGCATATCTCGTGAAAAGCAAAGGCGAATTTGTGATGTTTAATGTACAGGCGATTTCTCCTAAAACAGCGACAAGCCTACGGAAAATATCTCCTCATAGCGTCTGCATCCTTTATAACTGCTTTAAGGTACCTAATAGGAAAGGTGTCTTAATAGTAGAGGAGGTCTGAAATTTTACAAAAACTAAATAAGTGGGGTTTCATAACAAGCGGGGCACGGAGGTCGGAAGTATGGAAAGACGGGAAAATCCTTGCATTAATTAATTTTGGAGTCCGAAAAAAATTGCCATTGTCAAGAACTCATTAAAAATTCCATTGTCAATAAAGCTGCTAAACACAAAGAATGTGCCAATTCTGAGGACCTGAAGATTCGAGACATTTTACTCCTGTGGTGAAAAAACACAAGAGATGCAGAAAATTAAAAGAAGGACGAAAGTCTCTCTTTAAGGGCAACAATGGTCAAAGATGATAGAGTTCAATAGAGCAATCGCAATAAAAATCGCCATGAAAATTGCGAAAAATAAACCCACGCAAAAAAACTCCCCTAAGATTTGAGTTTTAACTGTAAAAAATTTTTTTTTGTTTAAATTTGGTTTAAAACAAGTGAAAAATACACCATTTTCGATCAAGCAAGTCATGTGAAATTAAAATGCTGTGAAATGCAATTTTGACCAAAGAAAACAAACGCGAAATTAAAATCACTGCGGAATCTTCATCCAATAAAGTAATTACGCCGTGCAAACAAAAAATACAAATTTCCCTGCATTTCAATTTCACCGAGTGAAAAATGAAAACAAAAATAACTTGCTTGTTCCAAAATAGTGTATTTTTCACTCGTTTCTTTCTAAATATAAACGAAGAAAACGATGTGCAGTTTAAAATCCGAACTTAACATTTCAACTTAGTTTTTTTTTTTTCGAAAAAATGGGTTTGGTTAAATTTTACTTTCGCGGTTGACCCAAATGGAATTTTTTGCGGCGCTTTAAATAGGCGGTTGAGATGAAAATTCATTTTTGCAGCATTTTTATTTTGCAGTTTTTTTGAACTTGATCACAAAAGCGCAAAATTTGTAACCAAAGTAATTCAGATTCAAATTACTTCGTATACAGATACTGACGCACAAATTTACAGGGTACGTATATCTATCCCATATCATCGTATGCCCATAACTTGCACGCCCGGGGATATACGAGTCTTCGTAAATCTGATACTAATGTGATGAGAGGGTATCCGATATTATATCACAACGGATATCCATGTATGTAGTCCGTTACATTTTATCATCGGATAACTCCGTAGATTGCAAATTTAATGTAGTACGCATATTGCCGCATAACAAGGCCTTTCACGCTGTGATACCTTTGTCGCCTCTATTATCAAAATTAGCACTCGCATTGCGAGACTTCGTAAAGGCGGAAACGTCTATTTTAGTGAGTCTAATTGGAGAGTTTACTGTACTATGTTGTATGATCTTGTATTCTAGGTTATATGATTTTGTGTTCTATGATGCATTCTGTTGCGTGCTGTCAAACATAATCTTGTGTTGCACTATACTCTTCACGTTTGGTAGGTTTCTCTGATGGCTGGTCTTTTGTTATCACATGCTCAAGTGCAGAAACAGATTTCTCTAGTCCGCTGGAGCGGTGTAGATCGATTTAAGACAAATCTTTTTTAACGTTGACCGCAAAGTCTTTATTGACTCTGTACTATGAATCATGAATCAGAAGTCGGAGCCTTGGGATCATTAGGTAATGTGCATGTTGGATTTTAGATCATTCAATCATATTATCAGATAGCACATTAAAGTCTCCCTCGGCACAATGGGTTGCCCTTTGTTCTGCTTGATGCACTAAGCCTGCTTGTTTTACGTAATGCTAATGTACTTGCTTGTAATGCTAATTTAGCACACTCTCTCTTGTAATGCTAGTGCAGCACACACTCTCTCTGATTTTTATCTCTTTTTTCTGTTATTTATATGTTTTTTCAAGTATAACGATATCGCGACTGTTACTTTCTAAGATACCAATCGTTTTGTTTTGTTTTATTTTGTTTTTTATCCTGTTTGTCAGCTTGCCTTTACTAGAAACCAGGAAAGTCCACTCTTTTCCTATACGAAGTTTTTGCTTTCTTGTTGTTATCTCAAATTTTTCCAAGTGGACACTATATTTCGACCAGGGAGTGCGGGGGACATTGAGAGATATCTCTCTACAGTCTTGGCCTCCCAGGGACAAAAAAGCACCCGAGACTAGCCTCAGGTCTCAACAGCTTCGTTCCCTACTCAAATTCATCTAGTTACCTTTTTCTTCTCATTTGGGCTGCACAATACATACTCTCTGGTATTTTGGCGCCAATTTCCTAGCAATTTGTTGTACCTATTGCGTCCGGAATTGGAGCAATGATCTAAACGCTCGAGTATGTGCAATGCCCACTTTTTTCTCTTGGTTTTCCTTACTCATCTACTCTTTCGACGAACAATCTCTTCTTTCAGTGATCGAAAATTACATCCTGGGAGTATCGGGGACGACTGGAGCTAGCCTCCGACAGTCTTGGTCTCCCGAAGGCTCCAGGGAAACTGAGTCCACCACAAGGTCTCAACATCTCTGCCCTTCGATACTGATCACCTCTTCTCTTCATCTATCTAAATCTCTCTATCTCTCCTGCGCTATCTTACTCTCGCAATGTTTCTCGTACCATCGTAAACACTGGTCTGATAATATAGTAAATCAACAAAATAGAAACCGGGTGAAATTCGAACGAAATTACCAAGATAAACTGATCGTCGACCGGAGGGGAAGGTCACAGCTTAATTGCTCGCTTGCACTACCTCAATGGTCAAGTCAACACAGTAAATTACCTAATTGGCCTGAGTCCAACATGGGAGTATCGGGGACGACTGGAGCTGGACTCCGACGGTCTTGGTCTCCCGAAGGTGTCAGGGTAACCAAGTCCACCATCAGGACTTTACCTCTCTGCCCTTCAATACCAGGCAAACCTACGAAACCTAAGAGACAACCAGTGAATATCGACCAGAGGGGAAGGTCACAGCTTAACTGCTCGCTTGTACTACCCCAATGGACTCTCCTCAGACTAATGCTAGCAGGAGACATAGAATCTAATCCTGGCCCTAGGAGAAAGGACCGAATCCTCTATTCTGTTCCATATGTAAACTGAAAGTAAAAAATAGTGTCTTCCTAGCTGGAGCATATAAATGTCGCGAACCCGGGTGTGATAACGTCTGTCACAAGAAATGTAGTGGCCACACCGAAAGTATCTTAAGGGTAGCTAAAGACAAAGGGGCAGATATTTCATGGCTATGCCCTGACCATGGTTCAGGCATTGCTTCCTTCTCTTACCCCACTCCGACACCTGCGACAAATATTGACATTTTCCAACGCCCATCAGCGGCTGGCAAACCATGTGCACAATGCAAAATTAATATCCGTAAAGACCATGAATTCTTAGTACACAGATGTTGTGCAATCAATTGCACTAGAGTATGCCATTTAAACTGCAGCGGCTATAGACACCCACGAGACAAAGAACGACGTAATGCTGTAATCGCCAACAGTCAGTGGACATGTCCATCTCTCTCAGGCGCAGATCCAGAGTCCTTACTGCAAGGATCCAATAAACCTGTCTCTCATGCGGAATTATTAGCCAAAGGGTACTCAGCACAGGAGGCTCATGCCATGAGGGCGCGATGCACCTCGTGCGACGGTGTACTTCGTTCCAATGTACCGCCAATCGAATGTGCTCAATGCCAAAAACCGTTTCACCATAAGTGTGCAAAAAAGGGGCAGCTTCCATACCATCCAATTGGATGTGTCTATCTTGCGAGAAATTAATAGCCGCTATCCCGCCACCCTCCGCTCCAGAAGAACTACCGACACAAATCTCACAACCAAGTTCATCATCTACTAAGTCGTTTCTCAATATCATACAGTGAAATACAGATGGTATAAAATCATCTCTGCCTGAACTTCAAGATATGCTATCAACCTCAGCAGATATATGTATTATACAAGAATCTAACTCCATACCTCATATCGCACACCAGCCATCCCTGGCTATGCGACTCTTCGCCAAGATCGCACAACTTCCTCAGGTGGAGGACTGATTTCATTCATAAAGAATGACCTTACATTTCAATCATTCCCCAATAGTACGTCTGCGGGCATGGAAATACAAACTTTTAGAGTCCAAGTCCAACATAAACTCTGGGCACATTTCTCTAATGTGTATATTCCACCCGTCACTGCATCAAACCCGGCATTGTTCCGCCCGGAGATTCTCCGAACTGACCCAAACTGTTTCATTCTGGGAGACATTAATGCCCATTCTACTATGTGGGATTACATTCAACCCACTGATGCTCGTGGTATACAGGCTGAATCCTGGATAGCTGACTCAGGTCTAAACCTACTAAACGATGGCTCCGTAACCCGTCATAGTCGTATCTCTGGTGTAGGAAGCTCACCAGATATCTCCCTAGTAGGAACAAAATGGTTTTCCAAATCCTCGTGGAGAGTTTTCGATCCAATTGGCAACTCGGACCATCTACCAATACTAATTACCATTCACACCAACACGCCCACCAATGCAATTGTTCCCAGAACAGCTAAGTGGCGAAGTAACGGAGTGGATTGGTCAGATTTCACTGACGCAGTGGATGAAGCCATGTTCTCTCTCCAACCTAAACCAAATCTCTCAAATAGGATCAATAGATTCAATAAGATACTCATAGACCAAGCAAAAGTGCACATAGGGAAATGTAAGTCTTCTAACAAACGCATTTCTAATAGCTGGATTACAAAGCCCATCCGGGCGATGGTTCGTCAAGGAAACAACCTACGCAAAACCATCTCACAAAATAGGCAAGAATGGATCGAATCATGCCGGGCCGTTAATGACGCAATAAGGGAATCCAAGCAGCAGTCGTGGCAAGAATACCTACAAGAAATAGCTGATGACCAGGATATGGAAACTCATCCGGACTCTGAACGGCACACCAGACACCAACTCCCCAAATGAGGCTATGACCCACAAAGGCCGCACCATCACGTCTCCAACAACTAAGGCCAATATTTTCGCAAATCATTATGCCAAGATTAGCCACCACAAACTATTAGTGGACGAAAGGAAATTTTGCAGAGAAGTATCATCCTCCATAGATGCCCATTCAGCCCCACCACAATCATGTTCCAATTTTACTATAACAGAGATGAAAACGGCAATCAAGAAAATGAAACGAAAGGGAGCCGCTGGCCCCGATGACATCCCACCTACATTCTTAAAGGCGTTAGGCCCTGTCGCCCTATCGGAACTCCTTAACATATTCAACACCTCATTCGCACGTAGCCACCTGCCTCATACCTGGAGAGTGGCAACCATTATCCCCCTACTGAAAGCTGGTAAACCAGCCAGCGAACTGGCTTCATACCGTCCTATAAGCTTAACATCATGTGTCGTGAAGCTATTCGAGAGGATGATCGCAGATCGCCTATACTATTTAGCAGAAACCAACTCCTGGTTCTCCAAACTACAATCAGGTTTTCGCAAAGGTCGTTCATGTGAAGACCAAATCCTGAAGGTTGACCAGTCAATCGAAGATGGATTCCAGACCAAGCCTTTCCTTCTCTCTGTCCTTGTTTTGCTGGATTTCAGCAAAGCATATGACACGGTCTGGCGGGAGAAACTCCTACATCAGATGCTGATACAGGGAGTCCCTCTCCCATTCCTCCGATGGCTGCGCGCGTTCCTCTCAGATCGTCGCGCCCGCACTTAGCTCAAGCAAAAGAATCACCCAGCGGCTACCACAAGGTTCTGTTGTAAGGGAGCCATTACTATTCTTGTTTTATATCAACTCTCTTGCGACATCTCTCCTGGAGGACCTGGTCATAGCAATGTTCGCGGACGATGTGACCCTCCTAGCCTCTCGCACAAACAAAGAAATTGCCTCGGATATGATCCACCAAGCAGGAATTGACCATGTCACCAAATGGAGCAATAAATGGAAAATTTCCCTCAATGCCAACAAAAGCAAGTGCTGCTCTTTCTCCACATGGACCAATGATGGGAAATGGTCCCCCTTACTGACCTTACTGTCAATGAGCAACCAATCCCTTTCAACCCACATCCTCGCCTTCTTGGCGTCATCCTTGACAGAGCACTGACTTTCTCTTCCCACTTAGAACATCTTACAGTCACGGTCAACAGAAGAATAAATATCCTCCGTCGCGAACTCCTCATGGGGATGGAAGAAGTCTAACCTTAGAAAGCTATACTTCGCTGTTATCCACTCTGTACTGCACTACGCCGCTCCAGTATGGCAACCATGGCAGTCTCGAATTAACTTCGAAAAATTAGAACGACTCCAACTGAAGGCTCTTAGAATAGTTACATGTCACTTACTTTCCTCTCCTAAAGAAGCCATCTTACTTGAATCGAATGTACCATCATCATCCAACGTGGGAATAATTTGGTTCCGTTTCACGCCTCTTCAAACCACTGGTTTTTGTCAAGCCCCAGCATTCTTACCGCTTCTGCTCAAAGCATGGGTGCAAAAATGCGTTTTTGCCCGAATTAAATCAGCAATTAGTTAGGCTTTACCGTGTTTTCCTGTGCTGTAAGGGCTAATCATTTAGAATTGCCAAGCGACGCGAGTGCCACTTTAAGCAGTTCTATGCGCCATTTTGTGCAAACGGAACTGAATTTTAAGTCCACTTCAGCGTGCAGGCAAATTCCCGAGGCCACGTAGTACCAAGCCTGGGGTTCTCAAGTGGACAGTTGACTTACATTCCAAAGTGCGTGTGGAGGAAAGCGGAACACGTAGTACAATCTGCTGTTACGCAGTGGGTGAAAACACGTGCCTATGTCTGCCGAAAGGTAAAAGACAGTAGTAGCAGACTGATAGCAAAATGTCAAAAATCCCCATTCCCCAAGTACTAAGAATAGTTTGTTCCAACCAGACTTTAGTCAATTTGTAGGAAATTTGATTATTTATGTTTCATTCATTAATAATTCATATATCATTATTATAATTATTAAGTATTATTAGAT
>JAOBRC010305572.1:0-13386 GCA_027575255.1 Scolionema suvaense
TTGGGTACTGCTCATGATCATAAATCGGTGAATTTGGGCAGCCTTGTCCCCATCATTTCTCAAAAGGGAAAAATTGCATGCTCCTGGAACACCAGAAACAAGGGAAAACAGGGTGCCACACCATCCGTCCCAATGCTCAAACCATAATACGAAAATTTAGAAAGATTAGAAGTTGGACACAGCCAAAAAATCCAATTGTAAGTTCGCGACATTTTCCGGACTAAATAGTCGATCTTATAGCAAGAATTTAGCCGAAAGATGAAGCTCTAAGTTTATGACTTTTTTCGCACAAAATACAGGAAATTATAGCAAGCATTTAGCGTTCCCCATCCTTGTGCATGCTCTTTCCCTGCCCATAAGCGAAGGAAGCACTGGTCTGATGAAAATGGTGACTGTCACTAGGCAGAAAGCACTTTCGGTTATTTGACCGGCGGGTTCCACAAAGTCCCGGACAAACTTGGCAGGCCCGACTGAAAAGTTCTTTGCAGGCCTTTAGGAGTACAAGAAAGGCTATGATAATGGGGCAAAATGCTACATGCTAACTAAATAACGAGATGTCCAGGACAACAAAAGTGTGTGCTACTGATTCTGCAAGCTGTCAAATTCAAAGTGCACTCTAAGGAATTTTTAATATGAGTAGGGCAGACCACAAATTCCACCCTCCCTTTTAAATACAAATCTTAAAACTGGCTCAAATATTGTATTGATTGTATCGACTCTCCAGTATTGACAGTTATAGCTCCACATTCTTGTTCAGTAAGCTGGTTCTTGTGCTGCATAAGAACTGCTATGAACTTATACTTTGGTGCAGTTTAAGGTGTTCCTTGGAAACAAGATGATGAGTGAGTCATAATAACTATTTTTTAGCAACTTGCATGTCAACTATTAAGTTGTTTTCATGTCTGGCTCGGGAGATGGGGGCTCTGGATCTTGTGAAAAACTTTGGAACTCTTTGATTGGCTGAAACTAGTTTTGGCTGTAAAGCTCCGTTCTGCTCCACCATTTGCCTGAAAATGCACATTATTCGCAATAGAATAGGGACATTTGCCAATTTTGACGATATTTCAGTGAGTGAAAAGTGCAGACCTGAAGAAAAATTAGCTGCCTTTCATAATTTACAGACGGGCTCTTCAAATATGTAGATCTCCCCGCCATATCCCCATAGTTGGTTACCAAAGTTCATTAATTTCAGCATTTTCTAAGCATTAAGTAGCTGTTGGTAAAATTGGGTGTTCCACAAGTGCCCTCAATAAGACTTTTTAAATGTCTCGTTTTGCCCCTACATGGGGGCAAAACGAGACAAGCGGGAAGGTGTAAAAAATCTGTTAATAATTAATTAGGTGCATGTTTTGCCACTCTCATCCTGATGTTTACTGTTTTTGTAAACATTTTGTTTGTTACGCTATCAAAAACATATAGCTCAAACTTCTAGCTTTTGAGTTACTATCAAATTTCTTCCTATGTGTCTCGTTTTGCCCCGCATTACGCTGAATCTTAATTATATTTCATGATGCAAAGCTGTTTTCTTAATGAGGTAAAAACTCCAATTTTTAACCCAAAAACGGCCCTCAGTAAAAGTGGCAGCGCAAAGCCCTGATGTTGTACTGATCACCCTGCTGCAAAACTTCTCAGAATTACGAACCAATCTCCAATATGACATTTGTAAGCGTCCAGAAAACAGGTACTTTTGTACCAGTCTTTTTGGCAGCATTCTACGAGGAAGAAAATCCATTCTGTTTAGAAAAAACATGATGACATCATCAATGCCACCTGCAACTTAGAGGCACAAAGTTGATGCCAATCTGTTTATTACATAAGGTCTTATGTTTGTAGCAAGCATCACATCTCTGTAGCTGCTTCCCATCTTAAAATATGAGGGGGGTGGAATCAGCCCTGATATGCTTTATAGAAGCTGTTTCTTAGAGATGTAGTGTTTTCGACGCTCAAGTTGTTCTGATATAATAAACTTGGAATTTCATTCCAGTTCTAAAGTTACCTGTGTCTTCTGTAACAGACTTGCTGAAATTAGTCTTGTATATGAACCCTTTACTCCCTGTGGTTTGTTTTAGGGGGCTAGCCAAGAAATTAGGGATTCCCAGGAGTTACTGCTGATATTCCTATCAATAACAAAATCCTGCCAGACCCAAAATTATGTTGAGTTGCTGGAAATGTTCTTTCTTGTAATTATAGTTGTTGCATTATTGATGGTTGTGTAACAAATTGATAGGATAGGAGTGGCACTCAATAATGCATTTCTTAAAGCGATGCGATAAACGTGGGCTGGGTGGTATTTATGCAGGAAAGACAGTGAAATTTCATAGTTCTAGTCAATGAGAATCGATTTTCAGAATAGAGGGGACATATCGAGGGAAATTATGTGAGAGTGACTGTGAAGTGATTCCGTGCTATCGACGTGTCATTTTGGTGGCTTCTCTCTGGCATCAATTTATGGATGGAAGCTATGGATTGAATTTTTTTGCTCTTTGCTTTATTAATGCTGCAATATATTTTGACATTGAAATGATGATAACATGCTTGTTCTCAATAAAAGGAATTTTCTTTGAAAGTAACTCTGTTGGTATAGCAAGAATGAACTATAAAAGTGCAAAGAGCTGACTCAGTAATCCTGTCTTTTTTATCTATGGGTCTCTTTGGGTATTCCCCTTGCTTGAATTTTTTTCCTTGGTCACACCGCCTCCTTTCTGTACATCCTTCTTGTGATTTTTTTTGCCCGCTACTCTTTGTGAAATATTAGAGAACTACAAAAGCCACCTAACATGCGTCATTCGCAACTGCAATCGGTCAATTTTTCGAAATGCATAGCGTAGATCTCTAGCATCACATGCGAAGAGTCACCCAATAGATTGCATGAACAAAATGCAGTTAAATTGAAAACTTGATTGTCAATGTTTTGAGTACTTGCGTGTGGCGTGTGCACTGCTAAGTGAGAATTATTTGCTGTAGTCACATATGTGTAGTACAAGCTATTACTATCTCATAAATTCAGTGTTGTAAAGGAAACTTTCTTTGACAATTTTACCGCAGCAAGGATGATTATGGCGGTTGCTTGTTTTAAAAAATATTTTGCCTGCTCGCTCCTTACTTGGGCCCCTTCTCCGTCCCTTTATTGAATGGGCAACTTTTTATTTTTCATTAAGTCCATGTAAATCCCTTTTCTTGGCGTTACGTGCATTATTTGCTTACAGTGTCCTTATTGCTAATTTAGTATTTTCTTTTCTGAAGTAAACTCAAATTGGAATATTCCAGTAGTATGTAGACTGATAACCCTGTCCTGCTTTTGTAAATTATTGATCTGCTCAGTTGAACCCTTGGCCACCCCCACCACCACACCCTGTTTTCTTTTGTTTTGTTTTGTTTGTTTGTTTTTTTAAATTTGTTACATCCCTCAAGCTTCGAAATAACGGCCGGACGTTTATGGTCTCTGGCCTTCTTTGCTTAACCTTCACCAGAGCAAGTAATCATTCCTGGTTACGGTAAGTGGCAGTTCTGTCAGACCAGATGAAGTTCCAACCGGACCCATGCTTAGAATTTTGTAATTTTCCAACCCTGGACCGCAGGAAAAAATGCTGCCATTTGCTGTCGCCGGTGACATAGTCGACGGCAATTCTACATGTTTGTTTTCGTGAATTCTCAGGACTAGGCTTTTGCCCATATCAAACATATATGACATTTGGATTGATAGATCTGTGCTTTTCACTTTGAAGACGAGAAAAATTCATCCCTTGAAAAGCGTCCGGTCAACCCAAATGCTCTTATTTCGAAGCTTGCCCCTTTTTTCATCCCGTTGATTCTGAACTTTTGTGAGGAACCCCAAGCTTTTTTATGCTCAAATTACCATTCTTACTAAACAGCTCGAAATTGAATTAAAAAATACTGGTTTGTTAAAAAGCCGTGAACTGCCCACCAAACGTACTTCTTAACAGGAAAGCACGTTTTCAAAAATCATTTTAAATAATAGTCAGTGTGACGCAGATAAAAAAAAACATGATAAGCACCGGGATCATGACTATGGTTGCCTTCCATATCAATGTGATTATGATATTTTCGTTGGCATATGCTGGCACGACGTCTTTCCATTTCTCGCTGCAAGATAATGTTTGCAGCAAACTGAATCCATTTGTGTCAAAACAGATGAGATCTGCTATTCAATGCTTGGGCATATGTATGCGTTTTGTTGATTGTGAATCTGTTGATTGGGTTACTGACACAACTGATCTGGGTTATTGTAATCTTTTCAATAAACGTCCTGCTGTTTCCGACCTGCATGACGATTACACATGTCACCATTACAAAAAAGTCATGGCTGGTCATCACGACTGTCATAGCTGGTTTGAAGCTGGAATGAGAGAGACAGGTGTTTATGAAGTGACACTGGATAACAGTGGACATGTTCCTGTCTATTGTATAATGGACCCAGCACAAGGTGGATGGACTGTGTTTCAACGTAGATTTGACGGAAGCCTCAACTTCAATCAAAACTGGACTACTAGAGAAGGTTTTGGGAATGTTTATGGAGAACACTGGCTTGGATTTAATAAAATGATAGAGATAATGAAGAACCGCCACAACAATAAATTAAGAGTTGACTTGGAAAGTTTTACCGGTGAAATTGGAACAGCCTTATACTCAACGTTTTACATCGAAGGTGACCTGTACCAGCTTTCAGTGTCAGGATACGAAGGAGATGTGGGTAACAGTTTAAGTGTCAGTAACCAGATGCCCTTCTCCACCTACGATGTGGATAACGACAGTGATAGAGGTAACTGTGCCAAGACATATAGTTCGGGATGGTGGTATGCTTCTTGTTTTCATGCAAATTTGAATGGTATATACCATGTTGATAGAGTTGTGGATGTTGTGACAATGTGCTGGTCTACATTTACTGTTGAATATGAGAGTCTGAGCAAAGCTCAAATGATGTTTCGCTGACTGAAGGTTAAATGAATGTTAAAGGAGCAAGCCATGATGGAAATAAGTGAAATTTATTTATATAAAATTAAAGGTTTTCAATGACAAATGGCACAAAGCGATGGATAGTTGTAGCTTGATTCTAGAATCAGACTTTCATGCTGGAAAAGGTTGTTGTCCAGAAACATTTGTGATCATTATACTGGGATATTCTCTGTTTATAATTATGTAACATTACCACGTTTTGTGTCTGGTGTCATAAACATTATGGTGCCAAATAGAATGCAAGGCATATTCTAGTTTACGAGGACAGCATGTCAGCCTTTCCTGGAGGACACTTCTGAAAGCATGTTGATCACGAATTGCTACAAACGGAGAAACATTTTAAAGAACAGGGGAATATTTCTCGTTGATTTTAAGGGTATTCAGTGGTGTAACATGGTGAGTCCTCTGGTTCCTGAGGAACCCCAAAATTTCGGACTTCGGTTTTAGGCAATCAGATCCTTATCCTGGGTGCCCGAATGGGCGGCCTTTTTTATGGAAGATGTTCAGAAACTTGCGTAGGACATACAAACTCCAGAAACTGGTTGTTCACAAAAGAAATTGAAGTCGCAAAGAGATAGAACATACGTACGTGCAACGATGAACTTCAAATTGAAATTAAGATGTTTCTGGCCTTAAAGGCAGGCACCCAAATTTTCTGTTGGGCACCAAGTTTCAGTGAAGAGGGTGCCCGAGGGGCACCTTGTGGAAAATGTTATGTTGCATCACTGTTGTTAGTGGTGATAATCATTTGCGAAAAGTGTGTGAAAGAAAGCCTGACATGTTTTCCGGTGTCACAATTTCGTGACTACAGCATATAATATTTTTCTGACTTATACGTCCTGTATTCACTGTGCTTTTTATTCCCATTTTTGTGTTGTGGTATTCTATGTAGGTAGTGTTAGAGAGTGTCACAACAAAAACAATTTTGGTTGGTGGACTGGTGCCTTCATTTGGTACAGCGTTCAAGATTTGCACGGAGATACCAAATTGCATTATGGAGCTAGAGTGGACGGACCAGACTATTAGAAGAGCTGAGATTCTTTAGGCTAATTTACTGAGCTGACTTCAGAGTTTTCCTGCTAGATAATCTTGACTTAGCGAGCAAGATTTTTCGTCCCTACTGTAAACTTAGCCTAGCCCTAAGCTCTTCTCTCTGCTATCTGCAATTTCAGTGAAGATTAGGCGAGAAAGGAGTTTTGTGGCAGCTCACCTGGTTACCTGAAATGAGATGGTAGCTGGGGTATTCTTGCGATGCAGCTCCTGCAAACATGGTGAAAAACAACCATCTGAGAATGTTAGCTGCATGCCATTATTGTTTTCGATATGATATGATTTCTGTGTTCACACTGAGCCACATACTTTGTTAAGCATGAAAAGCGAAGACCCAACATACTGTAAGATTATTATGAGATTTGTTAGTAAGATTATTTTAAGATTTGCATGTATAGAATGAAGAACATGAATTGAAGAAACAAATTTGATACATTGATCGTAATTGAATTATAGTGCCCCTGCCCTGGGTGCTTATTTCGTCATTTACGGTATTATGAGGAGTCATGGATACATTTCTGGTATCTCACAGCCAATCTTTTTTCTGGTTTGTTTTTTATGATGAGTTGCATAATTTGCAATGTGTTATATTGGACGTATGAGAAGCAACGGTTTGGTAAAAAATGAGGCAATGAAAACGGTCGAAAGCAGAGATTTATTCTAGCATGATATGGCTACGATTATGACTGGGCTCAAGTTAAGATCATTGTCTTATTGCGGCGGGCAGCGTCAGTTATCGATTTCTGTAGTTAGCGATTTTCCTGCGTTATCAGGTCTTTATCCGCAAATCAAGCCGGTATTTCAGCCATTCCATCAGTGGAGCTTCCTCCTCCCATCAGGGAAGAAGTCAGTGTTACACTGAGCTTTTTTTGGAGTGCGGCACTCCCAGTTTCATCGCGTACTTCTCGTTGTGTAACTCATTACACTCAGGTGCTTTGTTACCTCTTCATCATCACTTCTTCCTAAGCTGAGGTGCACCCTTCCTTGGAGAGGTGCTTCAAACCGCACTGAAATCTCTGCTAAATTTATCAAGTGACAACTTACTCGACGGGGCATACTTGCTGAAAGCGTACCAAATAATATGCAAAAGTGAGTTATTTCCAGGCATGTTTTCAAGGATGAAAGGCTTCTTTCCGGGGTTCAACTAGGAGGGTACCAAAAATCTGATCTAGATACTTGAGAAGATCACTGAGAACTGCAGGAAAGAGTGTGCAGGTGGGAATCTGGCAAAAAGTGATAAGAGCCTCTGAAAAGTTCACAGGAAAAGAGTTATACGGGTGCAAACATACCCCATCTTTAATTTTAATTGTGAAAAATGAAGAACAGGAAAAAGGTCATTTTTGAAGAAATGGGATAATTATTCTTTTTTCCTCACGAATTAACTTTGTACATCGATAAGATATACTCTGGATTACTTGTCAATATCATCTTAAACATCATCTTTTCCATACTTCCATACTCTTATATGAAATAAAGCCACAAAACTGAAGTAATAATGAAGTAGTGGTAATAGTTGTACGTATGTTAAGTAGTGCATCTCTGATATACGCCCCTCTACTCAAGGGGTCGTTTATTAGAGGACATTTATTGAAAAATCTCTTGAAAAGGGACCTTTATTCAAGGGGGCGATTAATCGAAGGGTGCGATTAATCAAAGCACTATGGTATTTGAAGACAAAGGCTTGTGGCGACCTGGAAAAAATGGAATAATTCTTGGTCAACTTGATTGGGTCAATGCAAGTGAGAAGTATGAAGTATGAAACAGGTTCCTCTCACTCAAATCCCAGCTGACACAATTGATGCTGTACAGCACCTACTGTGCAATGTATTGACAGATAGGGCTGAGACAACAGTGCGAGATTATTCTCTGCTCCGGTTTTCAGATGGATGGCTGAAATGATTGAGAAAATAGTATCATGTTTTGTTTTGTAGACCAGTTGTACTGATGAAATCAGCAATTTCACATTCGGCAATTATTTTGCCCTCACTTTGTGATACGCAGTCTGCTGCAATATCCGAACAGTGTTTTATCGAAGCCTTTTCCACGAACTGTTCGAGGGACTGGTGAAACTCAATCTCAAATTGAGTTGTGAAACTCAATCTTTCAAAGTTTATTTCCCAGATGAATAAACTCTACAGAAAATATGAAGAGAGAAGCTACTTGAGTCAAGTTTCTACTGGGAGATCTGACTTTCCTTAGTTGGCCATGTTTGCTGCAGCAACTAAGTTCAGATAACACCATAAGCATATGTTAGTGAAGCTGATGTAACTGCGACCGGATTCGTCCAACTTGCGTTCGATCACACAAAGCATATTGAAACAGTAATTCTGAGAATGTTGTCTAGTTTTCCTGTTAACTGCCTACGCATTATTAGTACAGGCATGATTAGTGCTCAGCTCCACTCCGAAAAACTCAATCTTATAGTTAGAAGTGCTTGTATAAAACCCTGCCGAGTTAGTGTACTAGAATGGAAGTTACGTGTGTCTATTCAGAGCATGGAGTTGAGCTCCCTATTGAGAAGATTAATATGTTTCTTGATCATATGAAAGAAATACAGGTGTCACCTGTTGATTGAACATGCAAAGAAGTTTGCAAATCCATATCCCCTACTGAAGTTGAGGTAACATTGCAATTGGAATTCAAAGCATGGGGAGGTGGTCATCTTCCTGAGATTAATAATTTACTTCTCAAAGCCAGATCCCTCTTATTACTGCGTGACGCAATTTATCTCTATAATGTATTCAATTAAGCACCACTGCTGGCTTCCACTGAGCAGTATTCAGTATTCAGGTACCTTCCTTTTACCAAACAAAGTATAGCTCCCTACCTTGTTTAATCGTATTTCAACAGTTGTTATGGCCCCCTTTCCCATCCTAAGAAATGAGGTGAGAAGTGTCAGGAGAGCAGGGAAAGAGGGTGTCTAGTGTCGGGTCTCCAAATGACCTCCTTCCCTTTTTCAAACAAAACACCCTCAGTCCCACTCTTTTTAACATCCCCTGCTTGTTAGGTTTGTAGTCTTTTGTTGCGCCAAACGTGGTTAAAAATGCTAAACATTAAATACTTCATAGTTTGTTTGTTTGGATTTCAAATTACGAATGTGCTACACTTTTTTTAGTAAGGACCAGATCATTTTGGCTGACGCTCATCAGTACTCTTGTATTTTGAGAAAATTTGTGCCTCAAATGCTCTCATTTCTGTTCTAACAAAACTATGAATACTTTGGTGACTTAAGTGTAAGATACAACATGTTAGAGCTCTGAAGTCCCATAGCATGCTCATTTTAACATACCCAAATTGTTGGCTTTTGCCTGATTCAGTTCTATCTACTGATATTGAACTGTTATGTACAAATATTATTCCGTTAGCAAAAATAGAACTAATGAATTTTTTCCACTGTCTGCCTCCAGGGTGTGACTTTCTTATGCTTTCTTTTTTAATTTTTGCAGGATTGGGGGCTCAGTGTTCTTATTATGTTTGTTCTTGTAAAAAAGAGAAGTGTAGCATCCAAAACTTTCTTTTTTTATCTTTAGACACTTTTTTTATCACTAAATTTTCGAAGGATAATTTCAGCTGAGAATGACATAAATCTGCCCGCTTTCTTACTCCAAACACGCACCAACCCCTGCTTGTGTTTTCTATATTTTCCTACACCTCGTTTATGAAAACCTTGGTCTATCACAGACTGAGAGTGACGAGTGGCATCACTGATAGGATTTTTGTGTTGTAACATTTGCCAATGAAATGTTCAGGGCTTGAAATTTTTTTTTGGCACGTCGGACATAATGATCGGCGGTACAAAGGCACACGTCGGACATGTCAGTTGTGAGTATAGAGCAAAGTCAAACGCTTCCTTGGACGCCTTTGTTGAGTTCCAGAGAGGACACAACGAGTTTGCATTAGCGGACCAGGTGACGTTTTAACCTCGTGGACCCCAAACACGGGAAACCTGTCTTCTCAGCAGCAAAGACAGCCTTTCTAGTGCTTTATGCCGCTAACCGAAAGTACAGTACAGTGAGAAGTACATTATCTCTTGCCATATCCATTGCTTATTGGGCTGAACAACTGCTAATGCATGTAGCGCATGCACAAACTATTTGCTCTCCAGCTGCAAATTAAGACAGCTGCGAATAGGTGTCACTTACATTGGAATAATGTTTAAGTGGAAAACTTCTGAAAGACCTTGGAATATATTTGTTCGTGTTTCATTTCATTGAACAAAAGCTTGGCAATATTAAGGATGCACGTGTCACTGTAAATGAACCAAGAACGGCAAAAGGATCGAAAGTTTTTCTGTCCAATAGGAATTAACCATACAAATTTCCTTGTTTGTGCGAATATGGTTTAAGTAAAATCATTCTGTGGGTACTTTATTTCACTGATTGATGTCTTGACGTCAGACTTTCTTCCTTTTACCTTTCTGCTAGAACTGAGAATCGCAGGTTTTATTGTTTTTTCTATGAAATTTCGTGGAAAAACTGGGAATGAATGTTCATGAGGAACATTCAAAAAGTATGTACGCTCAGAGAGGGGAGGGAGCGTTAACGTAAAAGGGCCAAAAAGCGTACGGGGGAGGGGGGTCGACAAGGAGGGGTACGTAGGCTTGAATTTTTTGCCACGCCTTATTTTGTGAAAAAAAGATTTTCAACTTGTATGTTCTAATCGCAAACGTAAAAAAAGCTTTTGCCAATTTGCCAAAGAATATAAGGCTTCAAGGCACCAAAACGGCTTGCTCTCAAGATGAACATTAATATATTCATTGTTAAAAAAAATGAGCAGTAAGTGCCTTATCGAACAAAACTATGTCAGATAAAAGTGACAAATTTTTTCGAAGGTGACGAAAATTTTGTCAGACTAATATTTTTGTCTGACAAAAAATTTTGTCCAAGACGAAATTCCAAATTTGCCTACCTAAATTTTGTTTTCCCGTTAATGAAAATCGGTCGTCATCAACTGTTGTAAAATTTGTTACTTTCTGCAGACCGAAAGTTTTTACCAACAAAATCATTTCACCCCAAAACGTGAAACAACCATTATTCTTTGCAGCAAAAGTTGAATCAAATCCCCAATGGCAACCTTACGATGATGCGAAAACACACCAATACGGCCAAAGAGAACTCTACATGTCTTATGTGTATTGGCATATTTTGCTCAGAAGAATCCATAAAAAAGAAAAATCAAAATTGGACAAAAATATTCGTCAGACAAAATTATTTGTTGGACGAAAGCAACAAAATTTTCTGGGGGTGACAAAAATTTTGTCCGACATTGTTTTGTCTGATAAGGTAATCTTACGTAATTGTGTAGAGCCAGGCTTTAGTCTAGGTGGTGAGTTCGCAATTTTTTTTTCTGTTGTTGGACAAGCTGGTTTGCTAAAACAACCAAAGCTGGCCTCTTTTTAACGACGGCAACCTCGTCTGGAATACATTTCTTGCATAAACCCACTTTATGGCATTCTTCAGACTACCCAGACACAGACTCATCGACTGCTTTTGAGCAGATTTGGCAAGTAGGCTCCCCACAATCAACTCACAAGTACTTTGTTATCCGCTGAGAAGAAATGCAAGCAGCCTCCATCTTGTCCGTTCCATCTGCATAGCTTCGGGTGTGTTTGCACTGAACTAGCGTTACATTCATGTGCCATTTCGAACTAAAGAACCTGATTGTACATTCAATAGAAATGAACATGCTAAATGGGAGGCTGTTGATCGAGAATAGATATGCAGTCGGGAGAAGATAGCGAGCTGGTGATAACGATGTTTACATGTTGAAGAAAATGCGGAGACATGATTGAAGGATGAGATAGCTGCATGCAAGCAAATTGTAATGTGAGGATCTGATCGAAGAACGAAAAGGTTGCATGCAATGTATTTGACTTGAAAGCCGTCGTTTATTATATTCCTTAATCACAGCAGTATTGAAAGCCTTCTAGTTCAACCAACAGTATTATCGAAACCAGGACCGACGACTTGACAGATATGTCTAGAATAATTATTATACTTTTGCTGTGAGGCGCTCATTCAAACTGGCCAGCGGACATCTGGCTGTACTTCTTGCCAGGGGGTCGTACACGACTATCGGCATCGATGATTACAACACTGCATTCATCCTCCTCTCTCGTAGAAAGAGTAGAAATGTCAAGAGAAATTTCTTCGACTTTGTGTCCAGCCATTTCGGTTGTCAGAAGTTTGTCCTGAACGTTCGGGCACTTTCCGTCTATTCTTTACAGTCTACAACCCCCTGGCAAGACCGCAGTGCTGACATGCGCATTGATGATACTCTCAAGCAGGACTAGGAAAACAATCGCGTGTTTTCGGGATGGATTGACTGGAGTGGATGATATTTTTAGAACAATGCATAAGCTTACCGTCCAGTTCTGGCCGGTCAGGCGCGAGAGTTTGTATGGGAATCTATTTTGAGTCTATCCCCACTTTGATTATGGCAGGGTTTTGTTCCGGTTTGAATGTGAGATAGCTGCCGGTAATTCGATATTTTGTGCCGGTCACAGTGACCAGCAGGCGAGCAGTACACGCCGGCCATACTGGTGAAGGTACCGGTCAGTGACCGTTTTACAGCCGTCATTTCAAGCACTGGATGTTTGGTTAAAGCGATACAAAAAATGATATTCATCTCATCATTAGAATATGAAAATTGACGAAGTTTGGTTTTAATTTCAGGTGAAATGCTTCAGCGGTTGTCCCAAAATCTTGCTTCAAAGTTTGGATAATTGATGCTCCTTTCGCATCAAGTATACTTGATTCACATTAAGCTATGACATCACTTATGACCATCACTAGGGATACTGTGTATTGAACATATCCATGGTCTGGCAAAAATAGTGCAATCAAACATGCTCACCTGTCCAACAATCAGGTACAATTAAATCACAAATATTCACTAATTTCATTGGTCATAACCCACGTCATGCATAATTACTGTCTCTAAAAAAGATGGCTGAAAGTTTGCAACTTTAAAGGCTTTTATCTCGTAAACGAGAGCAGCTTTTCACACGAAATAAAGACAAAAGTTCCTGAATTTGAAAGGACTTTCGAGTATGTTAATTTCATTTTTGACCGTTGTATTGCTTCAAGGTGCAAAGTCCTGGATGGGTTCTTTACTGATAAGGGTCTACAGTGTAGGCTGTTAGCTTCATGTCACAGAAGCTAGTCTTTTGTCTCCTAAAGTAGTACTATTCTGGAAAATAATACGAATTTAATCTCCTCGGGCTCTCCTCAGCAGGGTTCTTGCTACGGTGGGCGGCGCCGGGCGCTGCCGCCCGGCACTCAAATTTACCGCCCGGCACTAAAAAATCTTGATCTCAAGTTTTTTACAGTTTGAACCTTTTCCTTGCACTTTGTTTGCATG
>JAOBRC010305683.1:0-13385 GCA_027575255.1 Scolionema suvaense
CCATTTCGATGGTCAAAATCTTATAATACCACACCAGGCGTTCTTTTGCCCAAACACGAACATGCGCAAACCCAAATTAAGTCCTGCTGACCTAACATCGGTTGTTCCTATTGCTTCCGCAATTAGCACTGGACTCTTTTCGGACTTCATTTGGCTCTGCGCATGCCCGTGTCCAAACCATAATCCACATCTTACAACAAAATGTATTCTTCTCATAGGAGCAGGCACGATCTCACGCGGTCATTTATATTTGACCACCATTTTTTAACTGTAAATATGATTAACGTCATGATTCAAAAAGATACCTGGCCCGGCGACAAACTGTCCGGTGACCAGTTGAAAATTGAAAAACTTTGTGCTTAACTTGAGAGTTTTTATCTTTATGTGTTGTGTCCCTGTAGACTGTTCTGGATTTCCAACTATGCAGGCTGTCTAGTCTAACTATATGAAAGGACTTGAAGACGCTTTTGACCTGCTAATGTAAACAATCCGTCAAATATGGGCAGAATAATTGTATGCTTCTTTTCTGGAAACATCATACAATTTAAGCGTGGGAAAAATGCTGAAAATGCAGAGGCTTCCTATAGTCTAGCCTACGCTGTGTTGCCAAAACTCTGGGAAAAACTAAGAGATTAAGTCAATCCATGGTTCTTTAGTCTTTTAGGCGTAACAATAGAATTCCAGGATATATTAATATATATACGTCATGCTCATTCCACAACGTCCTTTATTCACGGCGACTAGTATTTTTGGGAGTACAGACATGCCGGCATAATTGGATCTCTGTGGAAGTTATTTGCTTCCGCATCATGTCCCAAAAGTAATACCCCACAAGGAGAAGTGATTGTACAGCATAATCTCCGATTAGCAGACACCATTGGGAAATTTGTCCATTTGGAATTGTCTGCTGACTGGAGCGTTAAGTATTTTTGCCTACATGTCGAAAATTGCGTTACTTAGTGTAAGTATGAACCTAAGGCACTAGAAATAGGAGACCATGACAAAACACGTCAATTTTGGAGGTGGAGGTCAGGGTAGAATTCGAGAAGTGAAATTAACTCGCCGATCAAACTGTTGAAGGTTGAAGTAAATAAACAAAACAGACGATTATTGATTATTTTTTGTCCTTGTTCGCTAATCGGAGAACAAAACTGATTAAATATGACATTTCGTGCACACAATGATGCCCACTAATTCTAGCCTCCTCTAATTGCGTGTCAGCTTATAAGAAACTCTTACTACGAGAGTTTGACCTCGAGGAAACGAACTTCGTCCACTAATTGGAGCTGTCCGCCAATTAGAGTGTCTGTTAATTGGAGATGATACTGTATGTTGCCTCTGAAAAGCCATTTGATTCCGTCACTGTAGCGTATATCTTCTAATCCCTGTGGCCATCTTACGACGCGTTGCATAGGGACAATTTCTGAAAAAGTGCACAAAAATATACGCTAACCCAAGGTTATTACTTCTACATTGTTCTTTATAAATGCTTGCACATGTGATTACTAGTGCTTATTGGTTACTATAGCTAAACGGACCTGGTGTGACGTCAACTACCGTCTAGCAGGGGAATCGAACTGATGTATTTGTGTACCATAACTTTATTGTAATGTTCAAATGATATATGTATCCACAAGACGTAACCTACACGCTTTGTATTCGTGTTTTCATCTTTTGTAATATGAGCAACAGTTAGGAGGGGTCTAGTGAAAAACAATGGAAACACCAAACCATCAAGAGTTGGATCAATCGTTGATGGGTTGATGGAAAGCTTATGCATAGCACGTCTAAGACGATCATGTTTTGCGACATTAGAGTTTATTGTTCTCCTGCAGCTCGACAAATTTAGAAGGATATTTTCTACCCGTCATATACCTCAATAGAAAAATTGCATGATTCAGATAATTAACACGGACAAAAGTTGCATGAAACCGAGCAAGTTATGTCCGTAAATTGGCCAAATTATGTGCAGGTAAATTAAATTTGCGGAAACTAAACTTCACGCCTTCGTCCTGTCTCAGCTTATTGCGATTTCAAAAATTTTCTAAAGTTAAGGAATCTTTAGATTATACTAGACACTATTTCACAAAAAAAACCAACTTGAATTTGCCTACCATAGTTTTACCAACATGCGTATTTGTCTAAGCTACTAAGGTGGAAAGATACACCTCTTAACAGTAGTAAAAACTGTATATAAACAAACTGTTGCAGAGCGCAAGTAATCTTTGATACATCCTAATAGGTGGGAAAAATGCCAATCAGTTTTGAGAAATTTTATCTTTTAACACTTTGTTCGT
The DNA here is from genome assembly GCA_027575255.1 of Scolionema suvaense. NCBI lineage: Eukaryota > Metazoa > Cnidaria > Hydrozoa > Limnomedusae > Olindiidae > Scolionema > Scolionema suvaense. The sequence continues at coordinate 2,298 of JAOBRC010305683.1, forward strand.
ATAGCATTTTCAGTGGATATAGAAAATTTCAATGGACAGCAGTGATTGTAACTGATTCAGGATTGATTCCTGTGAAAGGCTGCACATTGATATACTTACATTCAAGGATAAGAAGTGTTCCGTACAAATCAGAGAAAATAACACAGTCAATACCTTCTACCTACATTGCGAAGAACACAAACATATGCGCGTGACTTACAGGTTAAGCTCATCATGGGGACTATGTCAGCTCTTATCAGATAAAGGTATATATAGATATATATATAGCAAGCACTGTATTTTATCCTAAATTTTCGGCCAATGTATTTCTGATTTAATCAGAATTAATTTTCAAACATCGCATTTATCAAATCTTACCTGCGCTAGCAAAAATGATGAACGTAGTAGCAAGCATCTTGACTTTTACCGGCTTGTACGTGTGGACTAAAGTGCCTTTCTGCATGATCTTTTATAGGGCATGGGGAGGTGTGGGTGTAGAAACTGGACAAAGTAGGCGTTGGACTTGAAGGACGTTTCCCAGTGACAGATTATGGTGGAGCTGTTTCTGTCCGCTGATGTTCATGCAATCTGTTTATATTGTGCATTCAAACTCTTCAAAGTTTTTATAAATTGAGCGCAGCATGGTATTGTTGCTGTACTGCAGGGTATATAATTATCACTATACCGTTAGATAAAAGCCCCTTCACGCACAGTGACCACATTTGAGGAAATCGAGATTTCTTTGTTTCAACATGATCGAATGATTGTTTCTGAGGATAAACGCAATGCATGTTTTCACAATAGATTGATCTTCGACCTGCACGTGTTTCTGATTACCACAGGAAGCGATTTGACAGTGGCCAGGTCGAAAACTCGGAAACCTCGGAAATCTCGGAAACCTTGGAAATGCCATATGATACTTGCAAGCGAATGCAACAAAACTGAATTGGGATTGTAAGGCAAGCTTTGACTTTCACCATCATAAAAGGGTATTTCCGAGGTTTCCCAGAGGTCCAAGGTTTCCAACTTTTAAGTTTGGAATTTTCGCATTTCCACTAAATGTGCATGCAGTAATGGGATATGAATTTTGCCTATACTAAACGGACATATTCTACAAATTTGTGGAACAAGACGCCATATGCAACATTTGCCGGCATATAAGGGCACAATCAAGACAGTACAGTAGGGTGAATTTCCCTATCACAACGTTATATTTGTACCATTCTAAAATCTAAGCACCGAGTTTAAGTGGACAGAAGCCATGAAAACGAAAAATACCTGATAAACGAAAAGTACAGCCGTTTGGCAATTGATTCCGAACACTTTTTCTACAGTTTTAACAGACAGTCAGCATATAGTGCGTGCAATTTTCAAGACCGTATCATATTGATGACCAAGTTTCACGCTTATCACAATAGTTTCATATACATGTCATAGGCCGTTTAAGGGATACTTTGCAGAGTATGGAATTTAGTCCAATTACTTCTTCGTAGACTAATTCACAAACAAAATTGGTTCACTGACACACTTTCTACCAACCACAGCAGATGAATCCCCACGTGATAGTATTTCTGTAAACATCCTGCTGCTCAGACTTCCGTTCCTACCAAACAGCTCCAATTAAAATGTAGACTAGAATTGCATAGCTAGGAAAACTTCAAGTCGCGCAACATTGCGGTTATTTTGAAGATCTGCGTTACCTGATATCAGGTTGTAGGTTGTTCTTGCGATGGCAGTCCTACATGTGCACATCATGAAAAACCACCATCTGAGGACGTTCGCTGCGTGCCACATCGTTTTCGATATGACACGATTCACGTGAATCGCTAATTAGTGCTCTGTTTCTACACATTCTGCATCTGTTCAAAGTTGAGACGGGATTCTGCAAGTGCTATTTTGTTATTGTTTAGTAGTCAGCAGTCGTAGGGTCGATGAAACTGCCGATTTCGTATTCGTGATAAATCGTGTCAGCAGCAGATTCTGTATAGAGAAACGTTGACATCTGCTGCCAGGCAACATCTCCCACACCCACGCAGGAATAACAGCATGATCTTAGACATCCCAGGGAGAGTGTAAAGGTGAAGTTACACTACAAATTATTTGCAGACCGTGTTGTAGATTGATGCACAACTCCATACAACACTTCGCAACTCGACGAGCAACTGTCCGCATCTGTTAATTGCGCTAAAGTTGCGAACATATGCGCGTGCAAGTAAACAGCTGATAGCAGGCATGTTACAAAAAGTTGTAATGGGTTTGCGCCGAGTAAAAGCAAGTTATATTGAGTTGCACAACTATAGTTGCGCAACTACAACTATAGCTTGAAAAATGCCCCTGCAGGTCATGCAAAACTTATGTGTACGAAATCGGTTTCTTGTAGATATTTTAACATGTTTATGCATTTTTATAGATCTTGTTGGCTTGTTTAGTTCAATCACGTGTATTTATACTTTGGTTTGAATTATTGATAAATTGTATTTTTATTTCATACACTGATTGTAACTCCTGTGAGCATTATGCTCCTTTTTATGACGCCAACGTTAAATAAAGTATGAATAAATAATAAATAAATAGCTGTGCAACTATGTTGTAGTGTAACTTCACCTTAAGACTTCAAGGCACGTGTGGGTAATACCAAGGATCGGGATAATTTCAGTAGTTATTGGCAGTCAATAAATAAGCTCATGCAGGGTTTAGAGACAGTGACCCTATTCAATATGCAACCTTAAATTAGCTCACAGTAGTAGTAAGTGCTCGGTGATTGTATAGCAAACTCAATGCACATCACCCCGATGAACGAAAGTTGTACAATCCGATGTTCGCGTCATCAGATCAATTGAATTTTTTTAGTGATCACTGTCCGGTTTCTTGGGGTAACGAAAATAATGCAGTAAGATGCTGACTGAAGAGCAGGCAAACAGGACGATGCACGAGATCAAGTCCCCTGATAAATTTTTGAGGGACCCAAGCAGCACGATATCTATGGCTAATACTCTAACCCATCAGGAAAATATTGCAAATACACCTTATTCAAGCCGGGCTTGTTTCGCGGATTCTCCTACCCTCCGAAAAGTGCTTGTAGGGTACCTGCCTGTGGAAATTGACGTAGCATAAAAAATAATCAAAAGCTATCTATCTAATATTAGATGTCTTAATCGGGAATCTCAAAAGGAACCCTTTTTCAGGATTCGTCAAATTTGCGTCACTTTGCTGAATAATCATGCCAGAGCCATTTTGCCACCTGTAATCACCCTTCACACAGTCCAATGCTCATGAGACTCAAGCGCATTTTAACCTTGTTTCTTAGGAGTGAAATGAAATCAAAATGGTGTTTCCAGTGCAACAAGAGCTTTTAGAGATAGGCATGTTCGGATTTTGGAAGAATTTTTGGCGTTTACGCAAAGCATTCTAGAAAAATCTGACTGAAAACCCAAAAGTGAAACCTGCCTTATTTATTGCTAAATATTAGGAAAAATTACCAACAACGGGTTTAAATTATGCACAGGGAAACATTGATGTGTATTATACTTTCTATCATTCAAAAAAACTTCATAAAAACTTAGTGACAGGAAATCAAATTGTTCTGACCAGCTGGTAAATTACCTTTGGGTAAAAATAGAAATGCACGGACCTTTTCGAATTGGTTGCAGTATTTTAGAGTAAGTATTTGTACTGTACTTATGGGACATTTTTGAGGAAAAGTTTTTTATTACAATTCTTTTAACCTGCCTTGACAGGCTTGGGATTGACTGGCAAGCAAATCATTTCAAACAAAAACTTTTTCATTTCCGATTTTTTTTCTTTGAATACGTTTCTGGAAGATACAATACACTTTGCAACTTAGTTGCACGTCATTCCGAATTATTATTTTGCGATCTTAAAGCCTATTTAGCCCGAGGTATATTTGACTCCTATTTCACCCGGCAGGGGGGGCAATATGAACCTCCTTCTAAAATTTGACTCGGGCATCATGAATCCTTTAAACTTGACAGGATTATAGCTACACCTTCCTATTTTATGTTTTGGCTGTAAAATTCATGTCTACTTCATATGAAAAGTGGTGGCAGGGTCTCATAGTGACAACACTTTTTTGTTTCCATTATAAATTTCTGGAAAATCATACCCTCACATTCAAGCCATGTAAAAGTGTTCCAAGTTTAGATGGTATGCTTTATGGTACTAACTCATAAAGTGCAATAGTTATACTGTATTTCTGACAAGTTTCAAGTTATCTCAACGTGCCAACAAATTTTATGAAAGATAAATTCGAAGAAATGGTTTCCGAAAATGTTTCTACGTGCCTTCGACAAATAAGCCGCCTTATATAAAGGAAATGCCCGATGTGGTTGAAAATGCCTGTAAAACATGTCTTATATATGCAAACTAAAAGTCAAAAAGGCTCAGTATCGTAGGTTTTACGTGCCTTTGAGATATTTCAAAAAACATTGAGCCCCCCCCCCCAACCGGGCTAAATACGGTTAATAGTTCTAACTTACTGACAAGAATCTGATGATGTTAGGGTCATGCTATTCATACCATATTCAGACTCACTCTATCGGTAACAAGTATATCAAGCATAGGTCTTCAAGTAAGCCACTTTGGAACAGTAAAGAGTTATTCATAGCAGAGGGGGATTCGGCCACTTTCAGATTTGGACCGATGTAGAATTTGTTTAACGAAACCTTTCAAGCTTGTTGTTATACTACGTTTCCATTATGACGATTTGTTAGCGTTGCGTCTTAAGTCTCATTCATTTTAAGCATCTTGTTTCCACCTGATCGTTGCGTTGCGACATGTAACTCACAACGATAGGAATCCCCAGCTTCATGGCGATTCTAATAGTGGTACGTCGCGTCTTGGTTTTCATGACGCTCCTGCTTCTGCCATAGTGGAACCATTATATCGTCATGAAGACACAGCGATAGGTACATATTTATTTAGTGGAAACAGATACTTAATCAAAAATGTGCAACGATTTTGGAATGAGTGGTGAGTGACTGGTGATATGTTCCTGCATTGTCAAATAGATTTCTTTGCTGTGCTTGCATTGTGCTTGCATTGTGCTTACATTGTGATTGCGTTGTGCTTGCATTGTAAATATAAAAATCATAAAAATGTGCTACATCTGCTCCGTGGAAGCTGGTTTTAGCATGATTGCCTTCGGAATATTCGATGTCTTCCAGAGATTGGCAGCAGAACCAGAGTTTGCATTTCTATATTATTCTGGAACCTCTGGCGCTTAATCATGTAGAGCTTAAGCACAGAAATAATCTTTTACCGTTGAAGAAGAGCAAGATGATTGGTTTTCGCCAAAGTTCAATAAAGTTCAATATTTGATACGAACGTTAATCCAAAGTTTATGTATCCTCATCTACGTTTGTTTCTGTAGTCAGATCACCAGTTTTAGCAGCAGCTTTTTCCTTCAAATTCGTTTTAAGTTACTCCTAATAATGACCATGTGATATTAGACTAGGCTATTCAAGTTATTTTTGACATCTTCGCTGTTTTTCATAAAAATGGGTTCAAGTACCTTTGAGAATGTTGCCGAGATCAAAAAATGTCAAAATGATCCTTACTGCATCTTCTAACTTATAAAATTATATTAAAAGTCACCAAGTTTCAGCTCATAGGCTTTTGCCTTTCAGAAAATATCGCAAAAATTAGGCCTGGGCGGGGGGAGTTTTACCGAAGCGTAAATAGGGTTCATTCAAACTAACATTCCAACTGGTAGTTTTGGGTCGGAATGTTCCATTAAACGTTGCATAAAAGTTATGACGGATGATCAAAGATCAATCATCGAGTTGTGCTTTTGTAATATATTTTCTGTTCATGCCATGATATATGGGAATGAAACTTATGTTGCACACGCAGCTTCTAGATTCAGAAACAATTTGTTTATATTGGGTAGACTAGGTACTGAGTACGTGCTGCCAGCTACTCAACAAACAGAAGAACAAACCAAATTTGTTTCAAACAAATACAATGGATTTTTTGCTTCATGTGGTAACTATATGCAGAAAGGGCGTCAGGAATGAGGAAATAGGAAAGAAGAACATTCTTCTGATCCTGTCTAAAAGGTAAATTACCATTACTAATACACCCGTCGCATTTTGGAATGGCCATAGTGAAATCTGCATAAAATTATAGTTGATACAACCAAAGAGGATGTTTTCGCGAATCGTCATAGTGCAATGCAATGCAGGATGACTATGACAAAAGCTAATCATCTGATGTTATTACCAGTTTTGCTGTCAATAGGTTATCAAGGTGAAGTTACGCTACAACTTAGTTGCACGACTTAGTCACACACCACGTTGTAGATTGATGCACAACTCCATACAACTCATCACAATTCGACGACCAACTGTCCGCAACTGTTAATTGCGCTTGTATAGGGTATGACGAAATCATGGCAGCCCTTTGTTGACTGCTTAGCATTAATGTACTTATACGTCACACTGTCATTAGTGTTGCCACACGGTGACAATGGATCTGTGCCGTCTAGTTCGAGGCCTTGACTTAAAGGGTGTAGGTAACCAGCCCATTTATAGCCTACAACTCGGCTACAACTTTCTTGAAATCAAAACGGTGTGAGAGTATTCTTAACACATTGAAGTGTTACTGCTCCTATTTTATCACCACTGTCATGTACGTAAGTCTCACTATGCTTTGTTTTCTTGTCTATCTTCTATATTCAACCGTCCCTTTAATTAGAGGTTTCTATACCAGACAAACATTCCACATTTTACAGGGCTGTAATGAACATTTAAGCCTTGAAGAAAAGACTGATTTGCTTCGGAGATTTTGGCAAAGTTTTAAAAATTAGGTTGTCCAGTGCGTCGGAAAATGGACTGCCTGGTTTCTGGTTTGTGGTTTTCAACCCTGCAGGAAAATTGGGACTTGTGGAACTACTAGAACGTGCATTATATTTTATCGTTTTTGAGTTGCTAAAGCTTTGAGGGGGACTCAAAAAACCGGAGACCTGTTCACCTGTTTTTATTCACATTGGGGGTCTTGTGTGTATGTTGCTACAGTGTTTTTCGGTCAGGAATTGAAAATTGCGCTCAAAGTGAGGAATCACCAAGCTGGCTTCAAAACGAATCAGTGGGAAAACAGATAGATTCTAGCGACATTTTTGAGTTCAACTGAGTCACAAAAAAACAGCTCAGGTAATGACAGTTGACATCTGAGTTATGGACTTTCAGTATGGAGGATTGGGCACCGCTTAAGATACTTATATATTTGTCATACCGAACATTAGCTGCATATCTCATTCCAAAAAGCGGAAATTGCATTTCTTGATGTTAAACGCGAAATTTTCTTCGAGAAAATTTCTTTCTGAACGCCAAAAAACAGAGCAAAATATGGCCTTTGGTCTTGATGCATGCTGACAGAGGTCCCAGAAACATGATCAACAATCAGACGAAAAATGCTGACGTTCGCAAGGGACTTGCAACAATTGGAAACTACGATGCTTATTACTGTTCACAGATATATATCGTTCTACGATTCTCAGGTTTCATCAACAATAATTGACAGACGTATTAACCTCATATCATTCCTGCAGGTTATCATTAAAAGCTATCGCTTGTCTGTCTTTAGAAAATTAGGTTCTCTTTGCTTCAAACCCTCCTCCTCTGTACGACCTGTTTCTAGTTACTATAAAGCTTCTTATTCGAAACCAATGTTTATACAGTCCGTGACGTAGACCTCAAACCGAAAAGCTTTTAAGGTACGTTGATGTCCTTGACAGAATTACATGACGGCAACATCATCACTACCATGATATCAAGCATAAACCACACTAGCTAAACAATGGTTGCTTCCCATCGTCAGCTTTCAGTCGATATATATTTAAGTAGGGAAGAATAAAAGAAACCCGAAATGGTAATTTGCATTAAATTATTTACCAGAACGTCTACACCAATCATTTCACACTATCACACTACCCACTACGAATAACCAAAGCGCAATAACAACTCAAACCATGATAAGGTTTTTTCGTTCGATAATAATCAGCCAAATCTTCGTCCACTTCGGGACTTGCTTTTGCTTTGCTTTTTTCCAAACATCTTGATCAACTCCGGATACGCTGCTCGCTTATCGCTGTAATCTGTTGGCGTGTCCTCAATCATGCCTGGGAAATAGCGTTGCGTGTTTCCCGATACTTGACGAGCAGATCGGTAATTTAAGGGATATAAACCTCCCCCATAAACGTTGATGGGAACTCTATTCGACATCTCAAGGCGTCCTCGGCTCGATACATCTACCACAGAGGAATACCTTGTACCTGGGAAATAGCTAGTCACTATTACCTGTGTCTTTACCATTGGCTTCTGTGTGTCGTCATCCACCAACTGTGATGCTTCAAAGCTCTTTCCATCTCTTTCACTTTTGTGCAGATCATTATCCAAGCTTATTTGCTCCCTGTAGTCATTCAAATTCGTTCCCCAATTATTAGTACTCTCATGGTTGTGAATGAGGGGAAATTGACCCCTCTTCAGTATGTCATTTATATTCAATGGTGTTACGTTGTCTGTACCAAGCGTAAATAAGAAAGCGATTAGTGGTAGAGTCACGGCAAACTGCTTCATATCCGACGTATTGTTCAAAATGGATTGAAATGACAAGCATCCAATTCGTACGCCGACCTTCCTTTTCAGGCACTAGTTTGTAGGAAAATGGCAAATTATAAGCGTCTTACTATTTTTTAAATAGTTATACGCCTTTGAGACCCACGCATAAATAATTCACAATTCACAAAAGAACAAGATCACTTCTTCTTTCACACTGGAATTGATTTTTCCTTCAAAATACGCAGCAAGTAAGTACCAAGTTCTCAGAAAATCATGTTTGAAAAACACATGTGTGAGCTGAAGTTAATGGAGTTGAAAGAATATCTCTGCGGGCAAGCGATGAACGAGTTTTGTGTCCAATGTTTCCAATCACTACTCAAGATAAAGAAGCTGACCACTTCCGTTGCTGAGACTAAAATGGAACGTACATTTAGAATGAAGTGAGAACTAACTGCTGGTCTGCAAAGCATAACGGGAAATACGGATTTTCAGTGCATTTTCTCCGAGTTAACCCACAGCATGTCACCACCACTGCACTTGAACGTGCATTTCATAACTTTGCTATTCACTAAAAGATAGATTACAAATGTACTGTGAGCTTGCGTTAGGGGTTCAGTGATAGTTGCTCACTCGACATATGCTCACTGGGACCATCCACTGTAAATAGATCTTTTCTCCTCATCGTAATTGTGGAATGAATTGTGGTATGGAACAGGGAGAACACATCTGCATTTCTGGTTGACATCCCTGCAGAATAACATTCAATATTATGTAAATACCTGATGATGATTAGGTTAAAAGATATGCACAATACTTTCATTGACTAATGCGAGTGGTTTTTTAGGAGTTGATGACGATATTTATGTTAGGAGTCGCAAGCCAGAAAAATTCCTTTGTACGCTAAAGATCATTGCTTTCATTGATGCAACATTAATTTTTACGACCCCCCTGCCATCCAGCAATACATTGCATGATTTACATATTTTCAGTACGAGATGCATTTTCATCATGATATTCGCTCACTAGGACAATTGCTTACGATGAGACTTTACATACGACATATTTGTTCAGTATTGTCCTTTTTATCGTTGTGCTTACTCAATATAATCTTTGCTCACCGTGTCTTCCGTTGACTGTCACTTGCTTACTATACCATTTACGCAGTATGACATTTGCTAACATTTATATGGGTGTAGGTAGTATCATTCGTTCTCTAGAGTGCGCGAACTTTTTTGTGTTATTTTATGCACAGCATGCAATCCTGAAGTATTAAAGCAACTCAGAAATCACTTGCCAGTTGCAGCAAAGCGATATACTTCGTCCGAGTTCATGCCAACAAGCAGCTTTGAAAACACTGAGAATGAGAGACTGTACACCTGGTGTATGAATCTGCTGAGTATTGCACGATCTTAAATTTTGCCTTCCTGGACAAATGTTTCTACAGGTCTAAAATATGGTTGAGAAAGCAACCTTATTCATTATAATAAAAATTTTCTCATCAAATACACAACAAGTTGCAATCAAATTTTGATTTGATAATTTTTAAATCTTGAGAAGAAAAAATACTCTTTTAATTCCAGAACAGGACATGTTTCGGCTAACCATTAGCCATTCTCAACTAAAAAAGTACAGTCTGTACAGATTAGATATAAGCAGAAGATGTGAAAACACCACGTATCTAAAATGTAAACCACTTACAGTTTAAGTTATGCAGCATTAAAATAAGTACATCAAATCACAAAACACTTCCCAAATAATTCAAAGCACTTGTCACAAACACATCACATAAAAGGTGGAAAAGTGCACCGTAAAAAGTAACTTTCCAAAACGAGAAAAATTTGTATCAAAATGAGATAATTTTTCTCAAAATGGGAAATCCATTTTGCGATAAAATTTTTCCCAAAACGTGGATAAATTTTTCCGCGGGATAAATTTTCCCATCCGGAACAGGAAAATATATCTCAAACCCAGTGGAATATTTCCCAATACTGGAAATATTTTCCAGATACGAAAATATGATTTTCTAGCATGAGGGCCACCTACCCCTCTTTTGTTATTGGATCAGGAAGAGGAAGAGCCTATATCTAGAACAGAGTAAACAATCTGTTACGCTATTCAAATTCACGCAATTCTTACATGTACAAAATTCAAAAGAAATTCGTGCATGCAAGCGCAGTTCATAGGACATAGTTCGGTTCATGCTTCGAAAACTATTGGTCAAGTATCAGCTTCCAAATCAACGTTTGATAATTTGAAGTCGAAGTGAAACAACCCAACTCTGCTGGAACTTCGTTCGTCAGAACCGTTGACCTCTCTTCACAGGGGCGGATACAGACCGTGTCAAGTGTGTCATCTGATACGGTTTTTAAGCTCTACACATGCTATCGCGATGTGATAGCTTCCAAGCCCTAACGAAGTCAACCGCCAGCAACCGTGTAAGCATTTCTGTCTCGCTGCATTCCCGTTTCCCCTTTTTTACCCGATCCAGGTTACTTTACGAATCTGGGCACTAGGTGGGCGCAACGGCACACTC
>JAOBRC010305794.1:0-13384 GCA_027575255.1 Scolionema suvaense
ATGCAAAATATCACAAAATTATGATTTTCGCTAATTTTTGGCCCAAAAATGCAAATTTAACGGTTCTATTGGGCTGAGACAATAAAACTAGTTGCATTACAGCTTCAGAGTCCTTAATATGCATGGAGTAGCTAAATATCCTTATTTATTAGCCTGAAGCTCCCATTCAAGAACTTGATAAAAATCTTTGTCTGATCTGTCAAAAGTCTTCCTCAGAACAATTTGTGTGCAATGCAAGCAAGGTGGAGCAAATCATCATCACGTGCAGAGAACACCAAGATCTCGAAACTGGAAAGTGCGTCGAGCTTAACCAATCAATGAATGTCACGAAAGATAGCAGCATATTTTCCTGTATGTCCTATCACCTTCAGTGGTACCGTCAATTCACTGCTTCTAACATTTTTATAAAACGTGCACTCAACCGACGATCAAAATGGCCTAACACTGATGGTCATCAATCAAAAGCCCGTAATGAATCTGTTTGCCTTCGCCTTTCTCGTTCTGCTGTTGCACTATTTGAGCCACAAAAATGCATTTTCTATCAAATGGACAAAAATGAAAAACTACATGAATGTATGCAAGATCCCAGAGATTCAGAATTAAAACAAGCTTTCTCAGATAGCCCCGATACGTTTGGCAAGAAATCTTGTTCGTGTGCGATTTGAAAGAGCACTTAATGCCAGAGCAGGAGATGTTATGCACCATTATAGTTTCTGGAAACAGGATATAGTTCGTCGCCGTCCAGATTATGCACATATCCGAAACAATGCTTTGCCAGGACAACCAGCAGCAATCACGATACGAAAACAGCGAGCGATGCTACCCAGAACCCGATGATGTTCACAACTCTTGCTCTGACGATGATGATATTCGAACTGCCATTTTGTTTGGAGTTGCTTTTGGATTAAAGCAAGCCCTCACAGATGGAAAAGTATGTAGTGTGCGTCAAGCAGATGAAATTTATGAGGTGAACCCCATTATAATACGGGAAATTCTTTAAGTGTCACAAACTTAACAAAAAATCCATTTCAACGTTATTTTAGTTGGGTTTATCTGTAGAACTTAATTTTCATAAATTATTTTTTCCCATGAAATATAAACAAACTTCCGACAATGCCGCAAAGTTTTACAGTCTGTTCGTTAATATTTCCTTCCTCGGCTCAAAGTTGACGAATTGTATTTTCGGGTCCAAGAAGACTCATCCTGGATAAATAAGAAATCCACTTGTAATATTTTCTTATAAGGAATGCTTACATATACTTGATTGCCATACCTTTAAATGCTTAATTGTCGGAATTCCAATCTTGAGTCTCCTTCATGAATAGCGACCGATTTTCCAATAACATGCAAACTGTGTTGCGTCTTGCCAACTGCAAAATTTCTTCCTGCAATGCCTTATGACTCTAATAAGTTCTGACTTACCGAGTACGCGATGGAGTGTGCACGAATAGATACATCACCTAACCTGCGATTATATCCCACACATGACATCCTTTTTATCGGAATGGCAATCCTGCAAATCCCTGCTCTGGAAATTCTCTTTCCTAGTGTTTGACATAGTTCCAAGGCAATTATATTCTTACTTTTCGATGAAAACTATTCTGCTAACGGAAACAAAAATTCACTTTTTACCATTTTATCGGAGATGTATAGAAATGGGTGGACGAGATTACCGAATCTATGATTCAAAGTGTAAGTGGATGATGAAATACCTGGAGCACAACGTGCCAGGAGTGTATTTCAAAAGTACCATGAAAAAAAATGAATCTAATGAAGAAGGTTTGCAGACCATCATGTTCCAGATTGCGCAGGATTAAGTCAAACGAGCAACAGAGACGCAAATGGAAGTCATTAATAGGGGGAGCTACCATTTTACGAAACATGATTTTGGAATTTAACAAGTCTAAAGAAACAATATTCAACGGATCAGTTGAAACTTCAGGACACGCTACATCTGTCGAATTGCACATGTTTCTTACCTGGGTGTTAGCGGGGACACGGGAACTGCACCAGGATGCTAGTACTGAGATTGATGCCTTGGCTAAATCATTAGGCCAAACTATTCTTTTCAATATAAAAACTGAACGTCAGGCGAGTTACGGACCTGTTAATACCTCAAGGAGAACGGTTTTTCGGGAGCGTGCTCAGACTACCCATCGGATTGGACTAGCATTAGCCTTACGGAAGTCTGATAGAAACAATCAGATATTAAAACTATTAAGTGCACCTGGCTATGGAATCACGATCACCCCGACACAAGCATTATTACGGGAGACACGCATCTGTAATGCAGTTATTGAACGGACTAAAAAGCATGAAGGAATATTCATTCCGTTTGTTTTTCAGAAAAATGTCATTTCAATGTTTCATTTGGACAATATTGACTGGCTAGAAGATTTAATGGATGGCAAGAATATTTCACATTTCTTACACCTAACTGCATTTCAGCCCAATACCACCGAGAGAGCACCAATATTTCTGAATTTAGATGCCACAAATCAGTCAAAAACTTTGAACGATAACCCTCTGCACGTTTTTCCTAGATGGTGAAAAACTACAGAAAGCATAATTCAAGCGCGCGGATGGTTGCATTAACTTTACTGCCAATCAAATCAGACGAGTAGAGAGTGTAACAATGGTTACCTGGGCAGCCATGAAATCGTTTGAAGTTCTTCTTCACAAGAAGCACTAGAACTGCTGGATTGAAATCGGTGTATCTGCTGTGGAAAAAATTCCACCGATACCTGATGTTTGTAAAGTAACTCCAACCGGGTCCTTTGAAACAATTTATGACCCTGACGTTTCTTCTGCTATCGTACAGGAAGAGTCAGCCACAATCCACTTAGTACCTTCGAACTCGAGCACAGGTAATGAATCTATCTTGTCCATTCAGGCCCATTCAGACTTCCCAAAAGACTATCCGATCAGACGCAACCAACGAAGATCCAAACTTGGAAGCCATACACGAGCTAAAATCCTCATTGGCATGTCTCGTCGAAAATCTGAAAATTCCATCTTTTTCTGCATTAAACTCCGTCGTGCAAATTGGAACTAACACGACTCATACTTAAGTTTTTAAGATACCTCTTGTGCCAGGCCCCGCTAGCTCCTACAAAGCAATCTACACTGCTCTAATAAAAGCACAGGGGATAACTGTTTGGTCTTGTGGTACTGCTGCAAAAACAATTGTTTCCCTCGATCTGGATTTGTGTGAGAAATGCTACAAACTAATTAATTCCAGAGAAGATATACGAAATCGCTTTGTTTTACGGTTAGGGAATCTACATACTGTATTTGCACACGTACGCGCAATAGGGAACTTTATTTCTGGATCCGGACTGGAGCAAGCTTGGCGCAATGCTGGGTGGTTCGATAGCGACTCTGTTCTTCGTCAAGTTCTTGAATGCAAGAGCACGAAAAGAGCTGTTGAAGCTCACGAAGCTTCAGTGATAGCATTCCAAATCGTACAACTTATCGAGTGGATGAAGGAGAAACCATAGTTTTTCTTGAAAGCATCCCGCAATATTATTGACCTCGTTACACGAGCACACTCAGCAATGGAAAACAAAGATGAGACTGGATTTAGATGTTTGTTTTTCCAGCTTAAAGAACTTCTTGCCAATGTGGGGTTCAATCGTGTCTGGGAAGAGTTTAAATTGTCAAAATAAAAAAAAAACAACACTTTTTGTTTTTGATTATCTATTCCAATATGGCTAGGAGATTGCTAGAATTTATTGAAGCAACACGATGCAGGAATTGGATACAACATCTTTCAGCAACTGAAGCACTTATGCAGGACGTCGTATCAATGGACAGAGTAAAATACCGCAAAGGCATTTTGGCGTATATAGCAGACATGAAGAGCCTGGAGGAGAGTGATCCTGACATATGGCAGTACTTCATGGAAGGAAACTTCTCCGTGCAGGAGAGTGATATTATCGGAGTGGCATTAGGATGTGCCCATGTCGGAGAACAGGTCAACTGCGAAGATAACTCGTGTGGTGGTCTCAAAGGAATCACAAAGAATGAAAACAATAGAAACCGACAGCATCTTGCTGCACCTGTCCTTGCTCTAATAAGCGATGAGATGCTAGAACAAGGGAAGGCTGCCTTTAGTACTAAACAACAGCACAAACAATTAAACAAAAACCACGTCAATCGATTTTATAGCCGCATCAGTAGTCTTTTGGAGGTATTACGGCTTCATGATCTGGACTTAAAAGCTGAAGAATGCAGTATTATTAAGAAAATCGTCACCGGTCAAGTTTTTCCAGCAGATGTAGCACAGAGCATCACATCATGTGAAAAAGTTGCATCAGGTATATATCAAGAAATGATCGAGGAGCGAATCCAGCCTGTTTGATCCAATCAAGAAGGTCTTACTGAAAACATTCAAGAGCAGTAGTAAGACGAAGACTCTAAAACTGAAAGACCGCACCATTGAACTAACTGACGACTGCAACATACGGCGACATTTCATTTCATCGTTTCAGAGACAAGGCAACTGGATAGAGATGAGATTGTAGGGAACTACGAACTGACTATCACGCCAAGGTCGTTGATGGACAGACAAAGAAACGTTTATTATAGCGGCATTGGAAGTCAAAGCTTCTTGGTGTACTGAAAAGCGGAACAGGAGACGAGTCCAAAGTCTCACTACCCACAGTTGATTGCCTCTCCATCGATGGCTTTTGCATACCTCATATGTTGGAGAAAAGTCCTAACGAAAAAACAGGATCTGATTTGGCGGATGCAGTTTGTATGTGGGTGGAAAGAAAAATACAGCATTGTTCGACTGTGCTAATTGCTTTTAACACTTACGAAGACACGTCCCTGAAGAAAATGACACGAGAAAGTCGATACGCCCAAAGTATAAAACGCTCGTACACGATCACAGAATCAACCGATATTGAACGTCTTTCTTTGAACGAAATTCTTTCTAACAACTACACAAAGAGAAGTCTTGTTGGTCTACTGATGCCACGGTTACAAATGTATCTTCTTTGCACTCTTTCAACGGCCAGTCGTAAAACAACCACGAGGAAGCAGACACTCTGCCAATTCACTTGCTGTCCTATTTCCATTGCAATCAAACGATGGTTTATACGTCTGATACAGATATATATGTTCACTGCACACTACTCACACCTTCATCACAGAAACTTGTACTTCGGTGCCTCACATGCTGTGGTTGACATCAACGTGATATTCAACTTTGTCGGGGAGAAAGCTATTTCCCTCTTGAGTTTCCATTGCCTTTCTGGGTGCGACACAGTGGGAAAATTCAGGAGTTTATCTAAAGACTAAAGAATTGTGAACAAAACTGTTCGTTGATTTGTGCAACGATTCGAATATAACAGAAGGGTTTGTAAGGTTGCAAGATGGAGTGACTGAAGAAGTACTTGCTTAACTTGCGAAATTCATATGCTCGGGATATGGACGACGAGCGTCACGTTCAAATCTCACCACCTTAGCAGCTGCTCGAGTTCACTTTTACAATCAACTGAAGGCTGACTGCAAGCGAATTCCACCAACAAAAGGAGCCTATAAGAAACACGTTATGCGTTGTTTTCATAAGCTGAGACAATGGGTTACTGCATTGGAGGCCAGAATTGACGTTCGGGATCCAGAATGTGTATGGGCACTGGTTGACGGTGAATATCTGGCAGTCACAACTGATACGAATTTTGCCCCCAGACACATTAATTGAGCTAGTTTCATGCAACTGCGGCACTAATTGCCAGAAAAGATGCAAGTGTTTTCGTGCAGGTAAAAGTTGTACGGATCTATGTGGATGCTCTAACGATATGTGTCAAAATTCAGACCCGCATTTGCCACCGATGATTTTGAATGATGTTGACGAGATAGAGCAATAAAGCAAGGCTTTCCTGAACTTGTACTTTTACACTATGTTGTCAATTTCTTATTTATTACTTTGCAGACTATTATTTTTTTCTGCCGTTGATTCTTTGTTGTACAGTGAAGACTTGACATGTTTGCAACAGTTGATACGAAAAAATTGTGATCTTACATTCAGGCTTTTCTGTGACACTTCTCCGATGCCTACTTGCTAAAAAACGTCATCATGACGTCATAATATGGTAAACAAGGTGTCTGTGTGATGCGTCGAAAATGTATTCTGCGTAATATTAGTTCGACAATTGCTTGTGTTCCAGTTAGCCACCGAGTATGATGAATAAATCAACCATTAAATGTCCAAAAAACCTATTTTTGAGAAAGGAAACTATGAAAATTGATGTGACTTCACAATGACGTCACTTTGACGTCACAACGTCGTCATCAAAAGTATTGAGCACAATTTTTAAAATCTTTGATAAATTTTCTATAAGAATCATCTAAGTATTACGAATAGACAGCGCAATCTGACCTCTCCACATAATGCCGCAGACTATTGGTTGAGGAGGTCAGGTTCTTATATGAATTTGAATCAGTTTTCCATGCTCTGTTGAAATACATTAATCCCAAAAAGTTTCGGCGTGACAACCTTTTGGATTAAAAACTGTCCGAAGGTTTATAGCGCCGAAACGTTTTGGGAAGTGTTTTTTTTTAATTTCGATTTATGGTCAAAGTATTTGAAATGACGGGAAAAAAGAAACCTTGGCAATGGGAGATTTGTTAGCTGACCTGACCTGACGATCACAAAACGAACATTAAGGGCACAAAATTTTATCTAGTTTTCTGTTAACTTTTTACACCATGTAAGAAATATCATTCTAAAACAACACAAATTTGCTTTCCTTTTCTAATCCGCTACATTTGAGAGCTCATATAGCCTTAATAGGCTATTCTTTAAACGAAAAAAGGATATTCAAAGTAGATATCTTGTCCAAAATTTTCGCCCAAAATTATGAGAAATATGTCCGAAAGATTTTTCGCCGATGTTTTTTCTCCCAAACATTATTCCGCCGAAAATTGTTGGGATTAATGTATGTAGTTGTTTTTCAAATTTGAGAATGTCGAATTTTTGTTGAACAGACTTCATGAATTATGACGTCATCAGAAAATTTTCAGAAATGTCCCGAAAATGAAAATTGATCCTTGCACCCTCTAGAATTAAATCAAGATTACATTAACAAAGAAACTCAGTTGTTATGAGATTTACCATGTCTTGTATCCGGATCAGTGCTTGACCAAAATAAAGTCGCGACGGAATGAAGTCATAGTGACGGAAATTTTTATTTTCTAAGATTCTACCAACGATGTTCGTATTCGCCGTTAAATTTGCTATAAACAGAAATAAATCAAACAATTTTAACATCAAATGCCGACCTAGTCAATTCTACGACATATTGAACCGGACTAATTATTTCCAAATAATAAGTGGTAGCTGCTTTTCCTGTTCAGCACTGATTTCCATGCTGTCATGTGAAGCGGATGATCAGCACTGCTCCTACAGGGTTTAAGATGTTGTTATGCAAAACCTCTAAACTGTATTCAAACTGCCGTTCACCTCTCCTCACCATATTGGTCACTACTCGTTACGTGGCGCACTTTAGTTACCACTACTGTACTTATTTTGGAACTTATTGAGTTTTGGAATAAGGCTCTCCTTCTCTACCAGTACACAATGTTGACACAGCTTTGTGTTTCGTTATCTGTTTCATGAAATCCTGCTGACCATTTCTGATGCAGAAGCCAGAACGTGGACTTACCTGCTATAGCACGTTCTCCACAACTCCAACGGTACTGGGATATGCAAAAACGCACAAACCAGTTTTCCGACTGATATAGCTCATATAGAGGACATGTACGTGCGCACAATAGACCATATGCTTTGCTTACTCTCAGCAATAAAACAAGTGCACATGCTGATGGTGTGGGCTTGTTTAGGTTGACAATTAAACTCCGTCAGGTCTTGTTAATTTTAGCATGGACACATTTATGATTGCAGGTGTACAAAAAAATTTCTTGCCTAGGGATGCAAATAAGTGCAATCTCTTTGTATGTGTACGTATATTCTGCTTACTTTTGATTCAGACAAAATATCACTTCCTGGTATTTAATAAAGATTCGGAAATGAAAACGCTCACTGTTATGATAGTCGCCGCACTATCTCTATACTGCGCTGAAGGTGAGAGTTGTAACTGTTCATATTTATTTTTGTTAGGTCTCAGTGTTGTTGCCACATGGAGTGCTTCTGTGGTACATATGAACGAATCATACTTATTCGCTAAATAAAGGAACACCGAACCCATTTAGCAAGTTAAGCTAATTTAACTCTTATGGCCTTGGGGAACAAGAAAATCCAACTCAAATTTCCATGACTGCCATTGTATTGCTCAAAATTAGCTTTGCTTTCACTTCACACTCGCTGCCATTTTCCCAGCTGCAGCCGCTCAGTCCAACCCGCCCAGTCGAAACTTCGTCACGTTTCGCCTAACATCGCCATTTTCATGGCGTGGGCAGATCTACCATCTATCTGCTAAGAAAATAGAAAAGGTGATTCGGATGGCTACTCAAACTTATGTCCTTCTGTCAAGAATAAATCATGTCTGAAAAAGGGAGCAGTTAAGACCATAAAACAGATTGCAAATACGACCTCTTCTATGCATGGATGTATAACTAAAATCATTATACTCTCAGTACGCGTTCCTAGCTGGACTAAGGCTATGAAGTATATGATGACAAGACTAGCTATGTGAAAATAAATAAATTCCTTCGTGAACTGAATGCTTTCACACTGCAGCGGCAAGAAGCTACCGATATTTGTATACCATATAAGTAGAATAGCCAGCGGTTATAGCCAGCACAAACATACTATAAAATCACAGAGACATTGATAACCTCACCATCCACTCATTCAACGGCACTGATTGAATCGTGAACAAAAACAGGAACTGTAGCATAGCAGGAACAAGCTTCTGCTCCTTTAAAACGTATTTTATCTATCGACAAATACGAAGTCAAATTCATCCATGATCCAATCAACCAAAACTCAGTTAACACGGTTAACAGAGCAACTACCAATCCATGATCCACCATGATCTAGCGTATTCTTCCACCCTGCGTAAGAACTCTTTGAAAGCTACTCAAATAGATTTCTCCACAGTAAAAGTATGATCGATTTCGCTTGTTTCCGTGCATCAAATTTAATTCCATGGTGTCAAAGTAGCACATAAAACAAAATACAAATCACCAAAGCAACATGTTTTTCTCCAGCATTCTTCGATCGCTGCTGCAGCGCTTGAGTTTTCCAGGAACTAATACCTCAGCATAGTTTAGCATGATTTCTTGGTTGAGACAGCATGGAACACTTTCCGCAATTTTACATTTCTGGACAGATTTTTTTAGTTTGGCTACAAGTTTTATATATCTAGGTACTTTTACGGATACTGCAAACCCTCAGAAGTCATAGATAATGTTTAGTCACGCGTTACGTATATTTTAAAAGGCTTTTAAAAATTTTCGTTTATGGCATCTGCTAATCTGGTCAGGTAGCAAGCTTTTGCAAAAAATGCGCTCTAACAAACCACCTGTTTGCCACCTGCTGTGAAGCTGTAAACAAGAGTGAGAAAAAACGAAAAGTTGCCCCCAGTTTACTTTTAGTGTACAAATTATACATCAATCGAAAGATCTCAACAGACTCTACGAAACGGTGTCGGCATTTTTGTTGTTTTTGACTTGATCGAAAGTTATGAACGATTTAAGTTGAAATCTAGTGATTTCATAGTGAAATTTCCAAAATCTTTCCCGTTTCGAGCCATAACTTCTAATCGGAAAAAAATCTTGAAAAATGCTGACACCGTTTTCGAGGCGTAACATGTGCGTTTCACTTAGGGTTGGTTTGGTGAAAAAATATTGAGCACCGGGTGACTTAGAGCAAAGGGAAGGGGTATGACCAAGATTTCAATATTCCTTTTGTTTACAGGTAGCAGGTGGCAACTTATGTCAAAAACTGAAGGATATGATGCAAGTGCCCTCCATTGATGCATTGAACATCATGCGACATCTTGGTAACTTTGTTGAATCTAATTTACATACTCCTGAATGAAGCACCATCTGAGCCTTTGCAGTATCCTTAAGTTAAAATTATATGGATAGATATAAAAGAAAAGCACAAGATGCGGGGTATGGGCAATTAATGCAACACCCTGGCAAACTCACGGCATCGTTTCTCCAGCCTGCGCTTTCATTGGTTTTCAAGACAATCGGTACAGCGTGCAGCGTTGTCATTGGTTTAAAAGGCAATCAATACCTATTTATGGGCTTACTTGTTTCGTCTCTCGTTGCAGTGAGCAGGGAAGAAACATGCCGACCGCCGTTTAGCTTGATGCATCGAAATATCTGAATTTATGAGTAAAATATCTCGCTTTGAAATCACTTCTGCGGGTTTTCTTGGGAAGGAATCAATTCTATGTAGTTGCAGGCGTCTTACAAACCCAACTTGTGTTCTGACCGCGGTGTTCCTTTAATCAGCCACATACCAGGGACGTAATTTCCGTTCCAATACCATGTTCCGATGTAGTTTAGCTGCGAAAAAATGTGGTTAAATTCACCTATTAGAGGGCACCCAACTGGCTAAGGTGCTTTTTACAGTATACAAGATGTGTTTTTCAACTGACCTATTGTATCAAGAGGCAAAAATTTTTAAGTTTTACTGCAAAATCTTGTGATTGAAAAACATTGGGCGGGGGCTAAAGCCCCCTTTGCCCCCAGTAGTGAGTAAGTGTAAGTTACGTCCCTGCGTACACACATGTTTCACAGGCCATATCTTGCTTTGAATGACTATTTGCAAGGAATTTGGAAAAGAGGCAGTTGCAGTTGCATATTCAGGACATAACTTGAAAAGAAAGATTTGCATATTTTGTGTTTCAGGCAAATCCACGAAGTTCAATTTCTTTTTAACCAAGAAAACTTTTCCCCTGAAAATTTATTTACCATCAGACTGCATACATAAAATCCTCAAAAACTTGATAAAATCCCCACCACTTTAAAGAAAAAATGGACTCTGCATCAATTACCTTTAATATAAGTTCAGCAGTCAGTTTTGGTGATACGTGCAGCAAATTAAAAATGTTTTTACGAGAAATATGTGAAAATTACGTACCCAAAATATATAGAAACGTTTGACCAAGAAAATAAATTCCAGCGAAATGCTAGAACCACATAATACAGATATTAAAATCCGTGAAAATTACTTCCCTTAACCCTACACAGTATGAACTTTTTCGAGAAGTACAGAGTATGGGTAGGCGTGCTGATTGTGCTTCACCCCCCTCCGTAACTAGCAACCCGGGACAGGTACAGGTATAGCGCTTGATACACATAAACTACATTATACCAACAACAAATTGCCTTATAAAGTTTTTCCTCAAAGTTATTTGCTTTATCCTACTGGGCTCAAGACAGCACTAAAGCCCATATTTGTGAAATTTTGAGAAACCGCTGTAAAAGTTTGAGCCTTCGGGCGCCTAGAAAACTCTTTACGTGAGAAAAAGCACCAGGCGGAGGGAGGGGTGGGGGGTAGTGGGGGGGGACAATGTGCCCCACCAAATACTCTGTAGGCTTAAGGTAGGCTCTAAGCTAATGTTCATTGTAGAGCATCAACACTTTGTTATCAATCGGTGCATTCTGTTGTTTCAGAAGTTCAGTCCATCAGCTAAATTGTTAGGTAAAGGGTTTTCATCTTTTACTTACCTATATATGGACAGCATGATACTCCTATACATTCCCAAATCCACTTACTTACCACGCACTTGCTAATAATGATTTCTAGTAGATTATCTCTTTTCCGATTCCCTGTGTTTGGTTGCTCTGGTTTGCTCTTCATACAGGAAAATTATCTTTAGCTTTCTTATCACATCCATATGACTTGAATAGCAACATCTGCAATCTCCAGCATCCTTCTTATTTTGTTCCTCGTGAACACACAACCCTGGTCAAAATGTTTTGGCACGCATGCGCAGTTTTGTCATGTTCCGTACCGCACGTAATTGAAAATAGGTCGACAATTACCGAGCCGCTAATCAGGATATATCACCTAACCTGCGATTATGTCCCACATATGACATCCTTTTTATCGTAATGGCAATCCTGCAAAGTCCTGCTGTGGAAATTCCCTTTCCTGGTCTTTGACCTACAACCCTGTTCAAAATATATTGGCACGCATGGGCGTTTTTGCTACGTTCCGTACCGCGAGTAAATGAAAATAGGTCGGCAAGTACCGAGCCGCAAACCAGGGCGGGACGGTGGGTTTTGTTTGAGAGACTTACTCTTTCTGACTTTTGAAAAATCATGTTTTGGCATTTCTAGGGTATGTGTAGAGTGTGGTAAGCCTCGTCTTAGGGCGTGGCTTAGTTTTTTTTTAATTTTTTCAGGTTATTTAGAGAAGAAAGGGCGTGGACTTCGGTCTACTAGCATAATTTGCTAGAAACTGCACTGATACTGTAGACACCAGCAAAACACCAGCAAAAAATTTCTTGAAACGCTTGCAATTCAAAGTGCTTTTACAAGCAAAAGTGGTAAAAAGTGCATTTTTGATTTTGGCTGAAAAAAGCCTTTTGTGCCAAATATTTTGTCCAGGGTTGCAGTTCGCCGATAGCCGATCACACTAAAAAATGTAACACACGTCATATTAACATGTATCGTCAAAATTATAATTTCAGCATCCAGAGGCCCCGGAAGATCTTTGAGTGATGTGGGAGAGTTAGTACGTCCTGGCAGTCTGCAGGATAATATTCAACAAAGAGCTGATAACAAACGGATTGACATGGAACATGGTGCTATCCGTCCGAATGCAGATGTCAGGCAATTTCTAGCGATGCAAGATCACCGTTACAAAAAGAAACTAACGGGTAAGTGCCTGGAAAATCATTTTGCTCCATAAAATTTATAGACCAGTACCTATAAGTCACTTTATCTCTTCCGTTATATGCTGAGATAACGAATAGGTATACTATTCCAGCGTGTTATCTGAATTCCCGTGTGATGTGACTCCAGAAAAACGATCTATATTGTCTGAACATTTTTAATGTGCCATTTCATCAGTGCAGTCCTTGGAGCGCTTGGATGTCAGAACAAAAGATTCGTTATCGCGACATAGCCTTTGCAGACGGACCAGCTATATGGCGGTCGTCAGCTGTTTTTTAGCATTTATCTTTAACACGTTGGAGCCTTGCTATGATAAAATTCGGCTTTGGTGTCACTTTTAGGGCTTCATCTTTAAAAGCAAAATCGATCATATACGCCCTATAGCTTCATGTACCAATCGTTACACTGCTCATATTATTACAGGCTTATAGTTCTATCTCATTTCATGTTTCACAAACGAAATGATCTCCAGTTTAATGAAATTACTTTTTCTTAACTATTTACAACTTTAATATTATGCATCATAAACATCTCATTTGTTACAACTGATGAT